>CAJQZM010027889.1:5509-60558 GCA_907164665.1 Colias nastes | reverse complement strand
CAACGGCGGCAATCGGTCGTCCTTAATGAGAACGAGCGTGTTCTCCTCGAGATCCCCCTTGTGCTTGTGCTTAATATTGTAATTATACTTTATGGAGATAGTTTAAATGTAAAAAATAAGGATATTGATGTAGGATTTCAAAAAATGTTGGAAATTAGTAGTAAGACTAAATGTAAATTTATGTTGTGTACATTGCCATACCTACCTGGTTTGACACAAGAACAAAATAGATTAATTCATAATATGAATTTAAAATTGTATAATGTAACAAATCATCATCGTGATGCATTTATTTACTTTGACATTAATTTGTGTATTAAATCTTTTACTTTGACAAAGAATACAGTGTATCTGCCATCTAGATATAAGCGAGAACTTGCTATGTTAATAGCATATAATATTAACCAGTCTGGTACATGTTCGGTATCAGACCCTGGATCTACTATAATTTTATGTAGTAGTAATTATATACACCAACCTAGTGTTGATAGAAAATCTAGCCCTAAGCTAGATTTAAACTAGTATATAAGACAACAGCTAAGCAGACTTTTTCTATTGTACATCAAAACATTCAAGGCTTGGCTAGCAAATTATTAGAAATAGAATTGTTTTTAAATCATAATAGTATTAAGGTTTTTTGTGTAACAGAACATTGGCTTAAACAATGTCAGTTGTTAATAAATATTGATAATTATAAATTAAAAAGTATATACTTCAGGACATATGCTATTCATGGAGGTTCTCTTATTTTTGTACATAATAGTGTAAAATGCAAAGAACGAACTGACATTGTTAGTCTTTCTGTAGAACGGACCATTGAACTGTCCTGTGTTGAACTGGAGCGTTACATTATTGTTTGCGTTTATAGACCCCCTTCCAGTGACTTTAATATGTTTGAGACAGTCATGGAAGAAATATTAAAGCGTTTAAGTAGGAGTAAAAAAAAAGTTATAGTATGTGGTGATTTTAATATTGATATACTTTTACAAACACAAACGGCAACACGAATTGTTAATTTGTTTCAGTCATTTAATCTGTATAAACTTTTTAATGAACCCACACGAATTACACCTACTTCTGCAACCTGTATTGATAATATATACTGTGACTGCATCTGTTTAGAGAAAAATATTCTCAATACACTCACTTCGGATCACTGTGGCCAGAAAGTAGTTTTTGAATGGGATTGCTTACCTGAATTTAAAAGAATTAATGTTAGGCCTATAACTAAAAAAGGCATTAATAAATTTAGAGATAATATTAATAAAAACCTGCCCGTACTGAATGATCAATCCTGTCATAATAATCCTTGTGAAATGTTTAAAAATCTTTTTAATTTAGTTCATAATGAATTTGAAAAAATATTTAAAGTTAAATCTTTAAATATTACCAAGGATTTACCATTTAGTAAATGGGCGACACCTAGCATACATAGGTGTAGGATTGTTCTTTATGAGTTATATGGTATGAAGCAATATAATAAAGATCCATCTTTTCTTAGTTATGTTAGAAATTACTCAAAAACTTTTAAAATTGTTTGTTTTACTGCGAAGCGTTTGTATATCAGGGATAAAATACGCGACTCGGATAATAAAGTTAAAACAGTTTGGTCTATTATTAATGGTGAAATGGGTAAAAGCAAATCAAGTAATACCATAAAACTTGTAAATAATGGCATGGTTATTGACAAAAATGCTGATGTTGCGCTTGCTTTTGAAGATTTCTTTAGTAGTGTCCCTGCTAGCATTACTAATAATTTAAATTCGTCTTCAGTACTTGCAGAGACCTTTTTGAGGGACCATGTTGCGGGGTGCAGTACATTATTTGAATTGCGTCACGTAACTGCTAATGATATTGTTACAGCATTTAAGACACTTAATTTAAAAAATACTTGTGATCTTTGGGGAATGTCCGTAAATTTAGTTAATAATATAATAGAAAATATTGCAAACAATTTAGCTTTCATATTTAATAAGTGTTGTGACTATGGTACATTTCCTAATTTACTAAAGCTTAGTAAAGTTATACCTCTATTTAAGAAAGGCGATCAAGAAGACTGTAACAACTATAGACCTATCTCGATTTTACCAACATTAAGTAAAGTTTTCGAAAAGTTAATATTAAACCAATTGACTAGTCACTTTGCTTCTAATAATTTGCTGCACACCAAACAGTTTGGTTTCACAAAGGGGCGCTCAACCACAGATGCTGGAGTTGCACTACTAACACATATATATAAGGCATGGGAAAACTCAAAAAATGCTTTGGGGATATTTTGTGACCTCTCCAAGGCATTTGACTGCGTTGAACATTGTACTTTATTGCGTAAACTTAATCACTATGGGATTAAAGGACAAGCTCAGAACCTTATAGCCTCATACCTGCATGATAGGATACAAACTGTAGTTGTTAATGGAGAACGCTCTAGTGGTGCGTCAATTAACATTGGTGTTCCACAAGGATCTATTTTAGGACCCTTCTTGTTCTTGGTATATATCAATGATCTACCTTATTATTTACAGGATAGGTGTGAAATAGTTCTGTTTGCAGATGATACCTCATTAATATTCAATGTGGATAGGCATGACCCAAATGTTGACGAAGTGAACAGTACTCTTTTACACATATCCGACTGGTTTACTGCTAATAATTTATTATTAAATGCCAAAAAAACAACTTGTGTTGAATTTTTACTACCTAACGTTAAAAAGTTGAGCAGAAATATTACCTTGAACGGGGAGGTATTACAACCTGCAGAATCGACTGTATTTCTTGGGTTAACATTGGACGAGAAACTACAGTGGGGAGCCCATGTCAACACCGCTGCAGGTAAGCTCAGTTCAGCAGCATATGCAGTCCGAAAGGTAAGGCATCTCACCGATGAAGATACAGCTAGATTGGTTTATTTCAGCTACTTTCATAGTATTATGTCCTATGGAATTCTACTATGGGGCAGGGCAGCAGATATAGAAACTATATTTATCTTACAGAAAAGAGCCATTCGCTCTATATATAATTTACGTGCTCGGGACTCACTAAGAGATCTCTTTAAGAATACTGGTATCCTTACTGTACCATCACAGTATATATTTAATAATATTTTGCATGTACACAAAAACGCCGACTTACACACAAGAGTAGGAGATAGACACTGTTATGGCACAAGGAACAGAAATAGAATTGAAATGCCATTTTTCCGATTAGCTAAAGTTAAAAATTCATTTATGGGTCAAGGTATACGCTTTTACAATAGAATTCCTCATAATATTAAAGAGTTTGGTAGTGCTAAATTTAAAACATATGTAAAAAATATATTAGTTCAGAGAGCCTATTATAGCATTAAGGAATATATGGAAGATGAAAATCCATGGAGGGTTGTCGCGTAAGAACCACAGGACAGTTCTTTGGCATATTATGATTTAATATTATGTAGTTAGATTTAAGTTACAGATTATGTAATATTGAAATGATTTTAAAAGAGCAACTATGGAGTTTCTTGCCGGTTCTTCTCCATAGATACTGCTTTCCGAATCGGTGGTAAATGTTAAAAATACTTTAAATGTAATGACGATTCGAAAGTGCTACTAAAAGTAGTCTAATTGAATAAATAAATGTTTGAGTTTGAGTTTGAGTTTGAGTTTGCTGGTGCCATCTGGTTCGCGTCTGCATCTCGGAGACATACTCTTTGGACCAACGATTCCAAAAGTGCTGGCGTATTTGTTCCACCCTCTGGAACCTCGGGAGACGAAGCTCAGGCACGTCGTATAGATGCTCAGCCGTTACAGGTGCAGTCAGCGGACGACCAACCAGGAAATGTGCAGGGCTAAGTGGAAGGAAATAATTGGGATCTGTGGAAAGATGGGTCAAAGGACGGGAGTTCAGGACAGCTTCAACCTGGGTCAATACTGTGCTAAACTCCTCGAACGTTAGATGTGCGTTACCTACTACACGTTTGAGATGGTGCTTGCAGCTTTTTACTCCAGCTTCCCACAATCCCCCGAAATGACTAGCGTAAAAAGGTATCATTTTAAAATTAATATTTTGCGAAGTTGCATATGCTTTAATTTCATCAGAACAGGTAGCTAAAAATTTTTTGAACTCATTCATGAGACCGACAAAATTCTTCCCATTGTCAGAAAAGATAGTCACGGGTTTACCTCGCCGCGATATAAAACGTTTAAGAGCTAAAAGATATGATTCCGACGATAGATCGCCAACAAGTTCCAAGTGAACCGCGCGTGTAACAAAACATATAAATAAGCATATGTACGATTTTTGTAACTTAGCACCTCTGCCTTTACGATTCGACGTGAACACTGGGCCAGCGTAGTCGACACCACAACGTATAAACGGATAACCTGGGTCCAGACGCTCCTGCGGTAGATTCCCCATAATAGGCGCGACCGTAGTCGGTTGCAGTCGTGCGCAGCGCATGCACGAATGTACCACCTTCCTAGCGAGGTTTCTGCCGCCGACCGGCCACCACATCTCTCTGAGCGCAAACAGTAAAAGCTGTGGCCCGGCGTGGAGTAAACGTTCATGCTCGAACCGAAAAAGCAAAAGTGAAAAATGATAATTAGCTGCGATTAAAATAGGAAATTTTTTATTAAAACTAAAATTTGGCGAATTTTGAATACGCCCACCTACACGAATTAAATTATTATTTGCGTCAAAGAATACATTTAATTTAGAAATTTGATTGTAGCCTGATATATTCGTTATATTTTTATTATTTTTAAGCGCATAATAAATATCGGGAAACGATTCCTGTTGACTCAACTTTGCTAACGTTAATTCAGCACGATTTAATTCCTCGACTGATAATAAACCTGTCCACTTATTAGTTTTATTTCGCGCGTTATTAATAAAACGTAATACATAAGCAGCTGCGCGTTTAAGTCTATTATATTGTGAAAATCGAGAAAAAATAATTAAATTATCGTTTAAATTGTTACTTATGTGACAACAAATATTTGTAGATTTAATTTCCGGTAAATCTGAATTAATTAATTTGGAATGTTTTAAGTCGGGCAATTCAAAATGTACATTATGTAAAAATAACGGACCCTCCCACCATAAAGATGAGGAGCTAAGCGCTTCTAGACCTTGCCCACGTGAGACTAAATCGGCTGGATTATCCTTGCCTGCGACGTGACGCCATGGATGTTCCTTGGTCAGCTCGTGAATCTCTGCCGTCCTATTCTGAACATAAGGTTTTAATAAATTAGTAGGCATACCTAACCAACCTAACACGATAGTTGAATCTGTCCAAAATACTATTTTATCAAAGTTTGAACGCAGTGATCCAATAAGCTTATTATATAATCGTGCACCTAACAACGCACCACACAACTCTAATCTAGGTATAGTTGTAGGTTTAGTCGGCGCGATCTTACCCTTCGAACATATCAAGCGCACTGTGACATCAGCTGTTGCATTGATCGTACGAGCGTATGCGCAAGCTCCGTACGCGACCTGTGAAGCATCGGTAAATATATGTAGTTCGGTTCGCACTGGATCAATGCACATAACGTGACGCGGTATTCGTAAACTACTAAGAAAAGATAATCCATTTATAAATTTATCCCATATTTGCGAAATTTCGTTAGGAACTGATTCATCCCACGTCAATTTTAACAACCAACATCTTTGTAATAAATGCTTTGCAATAGTAATAACCGGACTTAATAATCCTAGCGGATCGTATATTTGTGAAGCACATGATAAAATAATACGTTTTGTCACTACTTCACTCTTTTGTATAATTTGCGTGAAATAATAAATGTAATCATCGAGACTATTCCATCCGATACCTAAAGTTTTATTGTTACAAGTTTTATTAAGTAAACAGAGATCGTGCGTTTGCGATTCATTAATGCTAGGCGTAATTAAATTTAAATTATGACTAAAAATCCATTTTCGTAATTTAATACATGCTGAATCTAAAAGACTACTAGTTTCTTTACAAATATTTTCTAATTCGGACATAGAATTCGATGAAACTATGAGATCGTCAACGTAAAAACAATTATTAATAGTATCGGCTACATACGGAATATTCGAGTGTTTGGCTAATTCCTTTAAACACCTACAACTTAGATACGGTGCGGATGCCGTTCCGTACGTCACGGTGTTGAGTCGGTACACCCTCAGCGGCTCTGAGGGATCATCCCGCCACAAGATCAGCTGCAGGTCACGCTGATCTTCAGCAATATTCAATTGCCTGTAAAATTTTTCAATGTCAGCGCATGCAACATACCTATTCTCGCGAAAACGTAATAAAATAGAAATTAAGTCACCTTGAATAGCAGGTCCAATCATTTGTATGTCGTTTAATGATACGCCGGAACTAGACTTCATACTCGCATCAAAAACTACGCGTAATTTAGTTGTGGTGGCGTGCTCCCTAAACACACCATGATGCGGTAGGAAATAGTGCGGATTCCCATACGTATTGACGAGACTCATATGACCTAAATTAATATATTCCTGTATAAAATCAGAATACATCTTTTTATAATTAGTATTTTGCTGAAGACGTTTCTCTAACGCGTAAAAACGACGTTCAGCTTGTGCGCGTGTATTACCTAATAACTCAGGTGATTGTTTCAACGGAATTGAAACACAGAAACGACCATCGGAAAGTCGACGTGTTGTGCGAATAAAATGTTCCTCACAAGCAGTATCTTCGCTCGATAATTGCTGTAATTTATTGCTAGGCGCGGATAGTTCTTCTAATTCCCAGAAATTCCTAACTAACTTATCGAGTGAATCATCTTCCGTGGATAATGTCGAATAATTACAATTAATATGTGTTAAATTTTTATTATTAGCATACGGAAAAGATTTAATTGCACCTGACACTATCCAACCTAATTTGGTGTTTTGAAGGAAAGGACCACTTTTAAGGCGCATTTTTCCTTCGGTTATTAATTCCCAAAATAAATCAGCACCGATCAGTAAATCAATAGGTTGACTTTCGTAAAAACTGGGATCAGCTAACAATAAATTGTGAGGAATATTAAATTGATTGAAATTAAATGTAGTTGTAGGCAATTTTGATGTGATTTGGGGCAAAATCAAACATTGAAAACGGGCAGTGAAGCTCCCGTCGCGCGATTTAATTTCAATGTTACAAGATTGCGAACATTGCGTAATAGAATTACCTACACCGTGAATATGTTGAGTGGACTGTAATATTCGTATATTTAATTTATTTGCTAACGATTGCGTGATAAAAGATCGTTCGCTTCCGCTATCTAAAACTGCGCGTGCGCAATAATACTCACCCGATTCATTACATACTTCAACTATCGCCGTAGACAAAATGACAATCTGTTGCGAAGAATTGTCATCCTTTGTATACATAACGGTTTGTGCGTGATTAGTACATTGAAGTTGCATGTGTGCGTTATCTGATGTAACGGGATGCGTATTAGTAAGCGAGGGGTGCTCGTACGTAGTTAACGTCACTGTATTTTGCTTAATTGGTGATAATTTAATTGCATCACAAAGTAAACTATTGTGCTTTTGTTCACACTTTCTACACGGACCAAAAAGACAAGTACCAACCGAATGACCTGGACGCATACAATTAATGCATAAGTCTTTATCCTTTATGAAATTAAACCTATGTTGCGGGGATAAGTCGAGAAACTTCTGGCATGAATATAGCTGATGCTTTTCGTTACATAGCAAACATGACTTGTAATGGCTGCGCGACTTATTGGATTGTGATTTAGATGAGTGTTTGTTATCCGAAACTATGTTACAATGAATTTTGGATGATGAATTTTTATTTTGGTAAGTAGAAAATTTATTTGAATTATTTGAAATACTAGGTTTACTGTGATTTACGGAAAGTGTAGTTAATAAATCGGCTTTTTCTTTTATAAATTCCAATAAATCATGTAGCTTAATAATTTTGTCCTTATGTATTTTATAAAAAGTGTTCTTAAATTGTTCCCACTCGCGTTCAGTGGTGGGATCTAACTTTGATACCACGATATAAATAATTAATGTGTCCCAATATTCAGTGGGTTCCCCTAAAATTTTAAGAATACGTAAATTTTTCAAAACTGTATCGATTAAATTGTGCAATTGACAAGCTGATTCTCTGGAGACATTTTGTAGGGAAAATATTGCTTTAATGTGACTTTGCACTATCAATCGCGTGTTATTAAAGCGGTTTAATAAAAGATCCCATGCAACCAGATAATTATTGGATGAAAATTCAACGTTTTCTATTACAATTTTAGCGTCACCTTTTAAACTCGCCTTTAAATAGTGAAATTTTTGAATTGGTGGTATTGATTTCGAATCATGAATTAAAGACGAAAACGTGTCGCGAAATTCTACCCAGTGTTCATGTGAACCGTCAAAGCTAGGTACAGAAATAGTCGGTAATTTTACTGAATCGTTACTAAAATTGTTACAGGTCGTATGGTCGTGCGCTAAGGAACAGTCAATGGATTTATTAACAGATCTATCCTCGGAACTATCTGGGTTTACCATGCAGTCCAGCATCGCCAGGACAACATAATATTCCCTCTCAAACTCGACGCGTGATTCTATGAGTTTATCCGTTTCTGACTCCGGGACAAGATCTTCGATTTTACTTTGTACTTGATTGAAATCGTTCATTAAACTTTGCGCACCTGGTATACGTAGTTTTAGTTCTGCCCTCTGATGCGTGTCAAGGTCAACATTTTCAAACGAAGAAACGTATTTTTTAAAGTTAGTTAACCTACATTTAATTAATCCCCTTTTTTTCCTCAAATCCTTAAGCTCCTTTTGTTCAGATAGAGACATAATTACTGAAGTAAAAAGCTACAAGTACTTACGTGCCACGTGAAGCAGATTCTTCGGTTGCGTAAAAACACGTGAGGAGGCAAGCAACACCAAAAGCTCTGGAATATACAAAGCACAGTATCATTCAGATGAAGCTTTACAGGGTTGGATAAATTAGCTGGCCGTCTTACCAAACTGCACTGTAATTTTGCGACTTCTTCGCCGATTGCGTCTCCAAAATCCAGGATCCGGCTCGAAGGACCAGAAATGTTTATGTTTCAATGGATTTAGGGTGGCAAGAAAGTCGAAAATAAATTTGCGCGTTTAAAATTTATTACTCAAAATTACAAGAGTGCGTTTGGTACAATTAATTTTAGCGAAGGAGTTAACTGCTCGACGGCTGCGTGGCAAATCGAAGTGGTAGTAGAGGACAGTGGTAAGGTCATCCGCGGCCAATCGCACGGCGCGGGGACGTGACGCCGCGATGACGTAGTAGCAACGCTCCGTTCCGCACGATTTTGTTGCGGCAACATATGTTACGACTGCTATTGTTGCGGACTATGCTATATTGTTTTACAGCCTTTTTGTTAGATTTTGTCACAACCACTCAAAATATTTTTGTTACACCAGTATTTATAGTAGTGATGATGATGATTGGCAGATTATGTATCTACATAGCCATTGCTTTATGTAATTAAGGAACAAAAATTATATGTTGGGTTAATAATGAGAAATGACTATAGCTCTCTAATTAAAATAATATTGCAGAGATTAACAGTTTATAATAAATTAATAATTGTTTTTATCTTATTATATTTTTTTTGCAAATAGCATTAAGGTTTTCGTGACCGCGTGAGGTAAATAAAAAAACATTACGTAATAATTCGTACGGTTTATTTTATGCGATTTTTACAATTGATTTTGAAGCATTGTAATTTACATAGGTATATACATATTTTGCTTAAATCTTACTCTAAAGTATTTATTTATTTAAAAGCTCCTAGATTAATTTGGCACATCAAATGAGATAAATTAATACATTCACAATAGCGAAAGCGGTTGAAATATAAACAAAATTAATACATAATTTATTTACTGATGTTGATAGACGTTTGCTTTTTCAAATAATGTAAATATTACTTATAAAAATAAAAATAATGAGAGGAGTGAATGGCACATAATTTATGTGCAAATCTTGCATATAAATTATGTGCCATTCACTCCTCTCATATATAGGTATCTAACGATGTAGTATATTGAGGAAGAATATAGTAAATATTTGAAATACTAATATAAATACTATTAGTTTTATAGTCAAGGCCTTATACTCTGCAGACGTGCAGGTAATTGCAGTTCAATAATTACGCCAATTGAATAATTGGATGCATTAACAGTTGTTTACAATTGACGTAACTTCGATATATGTAATTGCATATAATTTACACAGAATTTTAGAGTCTAGTCATAGCTAGACGCCGCGCCGCTGCCGGTGTTGCTATCTAGATAACAACATAATTTTGGTAAAGTATCTATAGATATTAGCCATACAAGAAATATATGCTACCTACTTCTTATTTGTTCAAATATTTGAGTCATATAAGAAATATTAATAAATTATTAAATTATAATATCTTTTTTCATTTACATAGTCATATGAAAACCCTAAACGCGTAGGCAAATATACATTTTTTTTAATCGAGTAATTATACGTAAGTATTAATTAGATAATATGGTTAGTCATGTTTAAAAAACGTATAGGTAGGGTACCTACGTATATATTTTATTCATTTATAAACTAATATAAAATATATATTATTAATTGATATAAAAACGGTAACTATTATTAACATAAAATCAAGGTTGATTATAAGAATATCATTTATAAAGAATTGCGTAATTCACATTCCTTCACATAATAAATATATACGGTCTACTCAATGTAATATGACCTATATTTTAATCTACCAACATCAGTAACATATAATTTATTCGACGAATTCTTCGAATTTCTCAAAACATGGATTAACTAAATTATAGAGAAATGGATACATAATATTTTCACATTTTCTCAGAAGCAAGAAATGTTACTTTACAAATATTTTACTCTACAATCAAGACTACACGCGTGCTACGAACATTCATCTAATACATCACAACCAATGCCTTATATAATAACTTATAACAATTAAAAAACTTACGTAAATAAAGGAATAATATATAATGTTAATTATCAAAATCTTGATTCTCTAAGACAAATGAGCATTCACCTGATTCAATAAAAAACATGTTATTATAAATAAATAATATTAAACAATTAACCGACATATTCTTTTCCATCGTCGTCGTACGTGCACAAACAGGCTCTTATCATTATCGCTTTAATTGCAAGTGATAATTTACTTTACACCGCACCGGATACCGGTTATACTGAATTTTTTATAATATATGAATGATAAAAGGTTGTTGCATACGTATGCAGACAATTATTTTTTTATGTAAATTTCAAAACGTTAATTTATTTCAGTATTTTAATTACACAAAGAGTTAATAAAATGCCAAAAATAATGCTACAAATTCATCTAGGATCTAAGATTCGTAAGCCTTACATGGCGAGTATTATGAAAATAGGCGAGGCACAGAGTAGGTACCATATCTTCGAAGCTCTACCACTAGATGGCAAAGTGCCTTAGTTTTGTACAAAACATGTGTAATAACACTGGAGGGAGTGCGATACTGGACGTCAGTGTTCATCTTATTTACTTTACAATATTCATTAAGATTTCAAGATAACTGACACTAGACGTAAGACTACATACTATGATATTATTATAATAAGAAGATTTTACTGCGTGTATTTTCAAGCTAATGCAATGCAACACTTGGCTGTAGATATGTCACATGAAAATGTCATGAAATTCACGAAACACATAAAGAGACAAGAGAAGTGGGCGGTTTGCCGCGCATCTATCTACGGGAGCGTTGCATTTGTCTGCCTTACTTTAATACTGAGTATTTTTGAGATTTCCTCAATATTTTAGATAATGAGCTTCGTAAAATTATCATAAAAGTGAAGTCCCGTGTCCCCAAGTGGGGTAAGGGGCAGATGTATAATGCATAAATCTGTTTCACTGATCGATTTTCTTTTTAGCGACAAGTAGGTGATCAGCCTTCTGCGTCCTGCCAGACCGAGACAATTTTTTTTCTTCGTCTCCACCGGGAATCGAACCCAGGACCCCTCGGTTCTACGCTCACGCGTCAACCACTGTACCGAGAAGGCGGTCGTTAAAATTATCCTGATAAAGTGAAAATATAGATAAATTCTTAGAAAATTTCAAGAGATGTAATATTTATTGCGTAGATTCGGATAAAACTATTCCAATTTTTTTGATGTTGTGTTTACTTATTTTACCACTGCTAAATCTTTTATATAATATGGACATAAACCAAAAAACATATGAAATTCAATAACTTTTTTATATCACGTAGTAAATATAGAGCGGCGCGGGAAAATATAAAAGCAAAGCGTTCTCTAATCGACGTAATAAAATACGTTATTATTTTATCCACTGAACCGCGAAGGTCTTACTCAATGGAGGTTTTATAACGTGTGTCAAATAACATGAAATACCTTTATTAAACAAATGCGTATATATACATGGCATTACTACAACATTAATTGAGAATAACAGGTACTTTTGACTCTGAATACATACTTAATAATATACTTAAATAATATGGACACATCCACGTGAAATTTACGTTGTATTTTTTAACAATTTAGTGTTAACCACTTGTTAACGCATAATACTTAAGCAAAGCGAATCTTAATCTCTAACAGAAACATCTAAACATTAAATAATGGAATGTATAATTACACTCTACTGAATTACATGACTAAATCCCTCAGTAAGAGGACTCGGGACGAATACAAAAATAATGAACTATGTCTATATTAGCTAACATGAACTACGAAATTGAATAAATATTGAAATACTCATGAGTGAGCTTTAAATCCTAAGTTCCTAAATATTTATGACTAGAAATAAAACACAGACCCTTATTTTAAATCACAATATCGCTTGGCAATATATCTTAGTCTAAAAACTAGTACTTTACGAGATCACATTAATTTCTACATAGCATTAAGAACAAAGACTTAGTTTCGAAAACTTACTTCAATGCAATTTAATCGATACAATACTGATTTTTTATCATAGCATTAATGCATTTCATAATAAGCTCAATGTCCACATAGATTGAAGAAATAACCTTTTAGTCAAAGAGTTGTAAATTGAAGAATTTGGACTTTGATATAAGATATAAAATATCAAAAGTTAGATTGAAGTATTCATGACATAAAATATATGTGCAAAAATAATTTAATAGTAAATATGAGCATTAAAGTTAACTCTAATCTTTAACATTTTTATCACGACACTGCTATTACTTAAAAGTTTAGCGTTTGTCAAAGCCTTAGCTGCTACACGATTGACATTAATGGCAGTTGAATTTGATATTTTTGGTTTTATGACATTCAAATGTTTTATAATGCGCGGTGTGTCCCTTAGACACATAACTGAAAGAATAGAATAAATTCGATCGCTCTGGCGGGTCACGGGTGGCTGAGTTGGTCAGGCATCCGCGCCGCCCCGGATTAGTGTGAAATGCGGGTTCGAGTCCCGCCTCGTGATCGAATTTTTTCTATTCTTTATAAATTTATATTAATAGCAGTATTTTTTTATTTTTTATAAATTTATATCAGTGGCAGTTATGCATTTTTAAGGTGGTGCGCCTCGTGATCGCATCGACGTAGTACTGCGAAATGGGTGACTTGAAATGTATTGGAGGACCTGCTACCGCGCTCCAGGGTGCCTGTCATCGTGTAGCCCATGTTGAAGTCGGCTTGTGTCACGTTAGTTGTCAGGTACAGCTGTGAAATCAACGTGCTTGTTATACGGAACTATGATCCGCGGAGCTTGTAGTACTCATGTGCTATAATGGATGTGTCATCATCTAGCATATCTTTTATGGAGATTTGAGGATATTTTGTCTGTGTTATTTTGGAAATTTTATGTGAAATAGCACAAAGATTTTATGTAAAACGTCGTGCTTATGGACGTTGATGTTTAAGTATATAATTATGGTATAGCTTTTCTTTGTATAATGTTTTGTTTTATTTTAGAATAATGCAATGGCCGAGGGATTATTATGAATGTTAATTTGATGTTGTGACTAATGAGAAAAAAATGCTGTTTTATGGCAAATATACTACTATATATAGGCCGATTAAGAAGAGCTGGAACG
Source organism: Colias nastes (assembly GCA_907164665.1). Lineage (NCBI taxonomy): Eukaryota > Metazoa > Arthropoda > Insecta > Lepidoptera > Pieridae > Colias > Colias nastes. Next base: position 46,464 of record CAJQZM010027889.1, on the reverse strand, counting down.
TCAACACATTTACACATTGCACATGTGTAGTGTCTATGAAGACGCGCGCGGCGTGACGTCATACTGCATACGCATCATGAAAAGTCTGCACGTCTCTCTCGCGCGCAAACTAGCTTATGAGGGTGAAGGGGACAATTATTGTTTTTATTTTGCAATTGTTTATAAATACAGGGTGATATAATTTAAACAAAGACGTTAGGTATACTACTAACTATATTCGACGAGATACTTCGCAGCACGCGGATTAGAATATTTTTTTTTACTTTATCTAGGTTAAATTATGTAATAATTTTAATAAGTTTTGTAAGCAAAATGTAAACGCCGTAAGTTAAAATGTTCATACATAGCTGAACAATACAGCTTTTATTGAAATGTGGCCTTATCTCTTACGTGCTAGGGTTACGCTTGTCTTGTTTCTTGGGAGTGAGCGCACGTGTTATTTGTATTGTTTTTATCGTTATTTAGAATAGTTAGTGTTCATCAATTGAGTTACTTTAAAATTATAATTTTACATATAAATTATGAGAGCTTTCATAATTATATTTGTATATATTTATCTACAACGCACCCATTTAACAATTCAAGTCTACACTTAAACTAGAGTCGCATTTATTTTTGAACATACTGTATAGAAAAATTGCATAAGTGTGAGTACTGTGAACATGCCAGCTTTCCTTAATCGACCTGTACGTGCACAAAAAATATTTAACTTACAACCATTTTTTTAATTTTAATCATGTGTAAAATATATGTGCGTAGATACCTTAAAATCTGCATCTGTGCCTAGGTGTTTGAAAGTGCCCACTATGTACACGGCGTTCACTCCGCTCACAACCATCCTTGCCTGAGTACTGTGTCTGCAAACAAAGACAATATATGATTTAATATAGTAAGAAAGTATTTAAACAAACAGTTACATGACAGTACTGTATCCTATAATCCTTAAAATTCGTGAAAAGGACGTGCCATTGTTATAAAAATTTCATCTTTCTGTAAATGCATATTCCTAACTAGCTTATTATTTGAATTAATTAGGTGCATACAAGCCTTTATAATGCTTAATCAGAAATACAAGTTCGTTTAATAGGTAAAAACGTACGTAACCTTGACCGTTGCTTTTGGACAGCATATTCATTTTTAATTTATTTTTACATTTTGGCTACCTGTTTAAATTCAGACAAATGTCATTATTAAATGAATTGATATTGTAGTGAATAGAGGCAAAGAACGATATTTCATAGGCGACTTTAGGCGTCTGCTTGCGTCTGTTAAAAGAAAATTAAGTCTCATGTAATATGTAGGTCATACTGAATACGGCTTCTCTTTAAGTATTATTGGAAAAATATTATCGACGATTAATACCTAATAGATAGGTACGGTACGGTTCTAATATTAACTTTTTACGAGGGACATAGAAAACATATGCGTTAACGAAATAGATCACGAAAGCGGAGTTGCCATGCCAATCACGTAGACCTGTTACCGGCTCATCCAGCACGTAGCAACAGCCCTAACGGACGCCGTAATAGCTGCCCTTAATAGCCCCAAACATCTCGACACTCGCACCACACCACGGGAACAAATTAAAAACCTTTATACCCTCCTTTTGTACTACTTTTCACGTGTAATCGTAGACTCATAACGTTCGCTGTTTCGACGACCGGAATGAGTCCGCTAAATTAGGTACGGAGGTGAGCGTTGTTTTAGACATTCTCCCTACGAGTCTAGAACTTGCAGAGTAAAGAGAAAATGAGCTTAAACTGAAATTGCTTCACAAGGAAAACCTTATGAGTATTTTACATACATTGTGAAGTTGGAGTAAAGATACTGCTCTTTTATTTGCTTCTATAAAGAGTTCCTTATAACATTGTTAGGTACTTGGCCTGATGAAATTAGTTTTCAAATATCTTATGTCTCTTTATCGTCTCTTTATGTCGAGATATTTTAGCGTTTTCTTAAACAATCTGAAAGTATCGCTTAGACATACACTGTGACTTCCCCTCTTTTTGGTCCTCATACAATTAATTGGTTGTTTAAAACTTTCGTTTTAAAACAAAAGAAAGCGATAATCGGTATTCCATTTGACCCGTTTAAGAACTATTGTTATTAAAATCTTAGCGCAAGTAATAGTCAAGGATATAAAGAGATCTCTCGAGTAGTGTTATCATGAAATACGAGTCGTTTAGGCAAAACAGTGGAGCGGGCAGCAATAATCGTTAACGCTAACAGTTCCACTTTAATCCTCCTATCGCCGCTTGGAAATCTTTTCGCCTAACGATACTATTACGGGTCGGGGGAAATTGAAATCACCTCTTATACAAACTGTTACGTGACAAAACCAAATCGCCATATTAATGGCGCTACGCGATTGTAATGAAAATCGCCAATAAATATTTATTAATATTGAATATGAGGTATTAAGAGGTTAATTTTCATGTTGTATACTAGAGCTTATACGATTCAGGGAATTGGGGCGGGAGGATTTTCTACACAGTGTCAGCGACTTTGCCTGTCTTTATGGTTCAGTACGCTTCCTTCAAAGTTTCATAAATTGTGTAATTTAACTTTATATCTTTGTGTACCTATGTAAGGAATTATAGTCTACTGTAAATTAGGTATATTTTTAACGCAAGTCATTTGATATGTACAAAATAAATCTTGAACAATTTTAATTGCAAAATATGTAGAGCTTGTTTGTAATAAAATATTGCAAAGACAATATAATTAATAATACATGGTTTTAAGAATGTAGGTAAGATTCTGCCCACCTTAGAATTTTTTCTTAAACTTACGTATCAACTTTTTTTAACTGAAATTGTTTCTTGTAATAAAGATTAATAAACGAAAATAAAATAATGCCTGGCTTTACTGCTAATTTAATGAAATAAAATAAAATAAATGATTTTTATATTCTTAGCTACTTAAAATACAACTTTGAATTTTTATCTGCCAGGAGTTTGATCCTACGATCTAATGATAACCTAATGCTAAGTGTTCCGGTTCACAGTTCACCCAACTAAATTTTATAACGCTTCTTCATATTATGTAATAAAAGCTGTAATGATTTACCAGTCGAAACGCTTGAGTCCTTTAAAAATATAGTAACGAATCATTATGTATTACCAAAGGCTCTCTCTATTTCTCCATCTGAAATGCATCAATCCATGCAGCACAGAAAACGCAACAGACCGACATTTACTTTGCAATTTATAATATGAATATGGATTGATAAAATATTCTACAACCTGGCGGCTGGTACCAAATAAATAGTATCTCATTCTCGTTAAGCCTTTTGGCGGGAACGCCATTTTTATTTGCGGCACGTTCGCGCCACTTCTCACGTGACGTACAGACTACCGTGCGACAAGACGAATTTCAAGAATTTAACCTTAGCCTTACGTTACTTTTATTTATTTATTACATTTATATAACAGGTAACACACAAATTGTACAGACCCATAGAATATATATAATTTCAGATTACCCCAAGCACGTAAAAAAATTTTTTATGGTTAAAGTTGTAGGGTTATGTACATCAGATATCATCAGTGATAAAATAATATACATTTTGCTGAAGACGTTTCTCTAACGCGTAAAAACGACGTTCAGCTTGTGCGCGTGTAATACCTAATAACTCAGGTGATTGTTTCAACGGAATTGAAACACAGAAACGACCATCGGAAAGTCGACGTGTTGTGCGAATAAAATGTTTGTATAATTGATACTGGTTCGGCTTCGCTCACACAATAGCCGGATAAATTTCCACTATTATAGGGTTCAATTTATCGCATTATATGTTATATCCAACCATAATATAATTGTACGATACGCGTTTATACAATTTTTATAGGGGGCCAATATTTTATCAATATCTTTTTCGTAGAAACAAACATTTCTTAATTATTATCTCATCTCATATTTCTAAACCAATTTACAGATTGATAATATGATGATAGCGTTGTAGGACTTTACACCACTCATCGGGGTAGTGGGGTGACTTATGAAGTAATGTTACCGATGGGTGTGTGTGACTCATTGTGTTTGATTCATTTTAGAATTCTAAACTTTATTTAAAACAAATTTCTAAACTTAACACAATTGTGTTTCCTCTGGTGTGATTGCTTACTTTATTTTGGAGTTATAATAAGTTGAAAGCTAAAGAGATGAAAAATAAATAAGCAAATTAATCATCAAAAAGCATCTAGAATCTAGATAGACTGTAGTACGTGTGGTAGTACTGTGTAGGTACGTGGTAGATACAAAGGCTATGGCCTATGTCTAGTTAGAGATAAATATGATGAGTATATTATCCGTGAATGTTTATCAGTTTTCATTCGTCAGTAACATACAACGTACGATCTCTTTCACCGTTTCAACGGAAGCCTCACCTGAAGTCAAAACCGCGATTAATTACATAAAGCTCGTTAATGTTCAACAAACGTGATAAACTGCTTCCTTCGCTAAAACGAAACATTAAATTTTACTTAAAATTTATTTCCGTACAACCATTTTTTGCGGAAATTAAAAATAATTATGGGTAGATAAAATTAATAGGTACGGTTATGCTTAACCATTTTACGTTTGCTGACAAAAAGATGATTTTTTTTCGACTATGGCGAAAAGGAGATTTAAATGTAAGTACCTATTTAACCGTTAAGAATAATATACACTTTTATAATAATTTCTTAAATTAAGTGATTAATACCATAAAAATCTTGTTAAATTAAATTATTATTAAATTAAATAGTAAATTATATTTGATAAAAAATATGCATAAATACGATATTAAACTCATTATTTGAACAATAATTCATTTAACAATTCATTTCATTTATTCATTTATTCATTTATTCAGCAAAATAACACATAAAGTTACACATAAAGTTAATATCATAAACTTATTTGAAAAATTATACAATGAAAATAGGAGGAACTCCGGTATCTGTGGTAGTAAAAACTGTGCTACAGATACCTGCGCCCACCCCTCAAATTAACTAGAAATGACTATGTTATTTCTAAAATTAAAGATTAAAATTAAAATTACAGTATATTAGAATTTCATTACATTGGAGATAAAATTACATTACATTACAATAAACATGAGTGTGTAAGAGTGAGTATGTATGGGTGTGTGAATGTGTGTATACGTTTGTGTAGAATGTGTGTGTGTGTGTGTTTTTTTTTTTTTTTTTTTTTTTTTATGATCTTTACAATAATAGAGCTTCAGTGTCCTCATATGATAGTTTTAATAGATATTCCTTTAAAATCGGTTTTATTTTATTACAGGTTAGAGAGTAAATATTGAGAGACTTATTTATTTTGTTATATAAAAATGAGCTACCAACATTAAAGTGACGTTTGGCCAAATCCGTTCTTACTGCTGCAGTCATGCAGACAATATAATTCCTCCGATGCATCAATATATTAGGATTAAATGTTATTGTTTTGTGTTTTTTTAACATTGCATTGAAAATAAAAAGTTTACGCACAGATAAGAGTTGGCAATCATTATACAAGGAAGAGGTGGAGTAATAGTAAGGCTTACACAACATAACTTTCAACAAGGCTCTTTGGGTTCTTTCGAGTGGAAGTAGTTTTGTTTTGTGTGTGTTGCCCCATACTGTAATACAATACGTGAGTAGCGATTGACCTAGAGAGTAATATACGATTTTTAATAATTTAGTATCACTCACTAGTCTGAGTTTTCTAATAGGGTACATGACTTTTCTAATTCTAGTTGAGACCATCTGAATGTGACTACTCCAACGCGTGTCGAATCTATTATTACTCCTAGATATTTAATCTCAGAGACTCTCTCAATTGAGTTACAATCACAGGTATCTGATTGCTGCAAGCAGTTATGAGCCGTAATAGAAAATTCATCGTCAGGTATTTGTGACAGATTGCTAGCAAAAGTAACGAATTTAGTTTTATTGACATTAAGGGTTAATAAGTTTTTTTTCAACCAGAACATTACTGTTTGTAGCGCGGCTTCTGCATTTTTGTGGCAGCTATTCCAAGAACTACCGTGAACGATCAAGACTGTGTCATCTGCATAAGAAAGTATTTTAGCGTTCGTAATGGGCAACTCACATAATTCATTGACATATAGTTGAAACAGTGTCGGTCCTAGAACACTTCCCTGTGGGACGCCATAAGAAAGAGATTCTTCAGTGCTAATATACTCGTCGACTTTAACCAATTGAGACCTATTTTGTAGATAGTCCTTAAATACTTCCAATGCTCCTCCTCTAATTCCAACAGATTCCATTTTGTTAATAAGTATGGGAATAGACACAGTGTCAAACGCTTTGGCGAGATCAAGAAATATAGCTATAGTTTTGTCTCTGTTTTCTATATTTCTTGTGATAACATTAGTTAACTCAAGTACAGCATCTTCCGTCGATCGACCTCTGCGAAAGCCGTATTGATTGTTAGAGATGATATTGTATTTGTTCAAATAGTTGACGAGACGTTTGTGTAAAAGTTTACATCTACAGAATTATAAGTACCTATTTGATGTTTGAATGAAAAATCAAGGGTATTCTAAAAATATCAGATTAAAAGGTCGTTTATTACATATCTACAAGTTATATAATACGGCATTGAAAATGTAAAAACTAAGAACACGAAAAACGTGATGTGAATGAAATAAAATGAGCGTTAAAATAACCTTTTCATGACATACTAGTTTACGTCGAATATGAAAAATGCCTTTGAATATGCAATTAACGACCTTGAAATTCTTACTTTGCCCAGAAATTATAAAACTGTTTGATTTTACTTTCTAATGTTTACTTTAGCGCTTGCGTGAAAACTTGGGTGAGTACTTCAAATGTTTTTTTTAACTCATAAGTTTCCTTCTTGGTTTCTTAGGTATTTTAGCTATTACAAAATACAATCTTTCTTTGTTGTCAATTTTTTGCAAAGCCTTTTACGTTTAAAATCCTGGCTTGAAGTAAGTTAATAGAAAAAATAATCAAATGATAATTTAATTATTTTTTTTAACCACAGCAAATCTAGACGAGTCGTTACAAGTAATAATTAATAAAATCATGATAACGTTTAAATGGTACCATGTGGCACTTGTTGTCAAGTATCCTTGGAATAGCGATGAGATACACATACTTATCATTATATGAAAAATTAAAAAAAAATAATAAAAAATGTTGTGTGGTTTTATGAAACCACGGTAAAAGTGAAACTTTATCGTACGGTTCCGAACACTGCTTTATACCTACTCGGCAGCCGACCGTCACGCGACATGCGCTACACAGACCAAAAAGTTTGAGACGATGTAATAAAAGTTTCACTTTAAAAGCGTGAAGAATAGCTCATAAGAGCTTAACGGCTCACAGGATTTAGTGTAATGGTCTACCTACCTTCGTAGTTCGTACCATAATGTGTTAAAGCAAATTATTTCCAATGTGGAAATATGACAGCACCATATACACATATGAAGGATAATGATGGAGGTGGATGGAGGATCACTTTCGCACACTAGAAATAATATTGCTATAAGACATCATGGTAATCCTCCTATGGGTATTATACATATTAAAGCAAATATAAAGGTATACTGGGTGTCAAACCTTCTCGTCCCAGCAACTTCCACCACCTTGCACCGGGAACGGCGCCACCAGCAAGGCTGCAGGGTCCAGTATGAAGACGAGGCGCTCCTTGCCCAACCCTCTTCAGGGAATAATAGCACCTGTTAATAAAAATTAACGTAAAATAAACTTATATAAAATAGCAAGCACCAAATTATATAAAAATTAAAAATGTATGACTTGGATATTTGCGACATTGAATTGGTAGATTATTGATATAGGTAATGGTAAAATTTCGAATGAAAAAAACATGTTCAACACGTAATCTAGATGTAGATGTACTTTTTATTTTTAGGTTAGTAAGATATCCATGTTATGAGACAATAAAATCAGACTCTTCATACTAGAAATATAATATAGTTTATTGTTATTATGTTTATCATATTTTTCCTTATAAAGGAATGTAGACATTTGTTATCATTCGATATCTATGATTTTGTAGATAATAAGAATAACTGTATGTAATTGAAGGCACGATCATTTCTAACTTCAGATGTTATTATAACAATTGTTTCTAAATTCAGCGAAGAAAGTTATATCTTCAATCGATCTAAAGCGCCTCATCACGAAACATTGAGAGTAAAATTTGCTAAATTAGAAAACTTTGCAAAACTTCCGACGTCGGGTTGAAAAATAGCTTTTTGACTAAAACTAATATTGGCAGAAACAAAACAGCGGAGTTGTAACGAAGTTGTTCCCAGCGCCGGGTTTACAACCGCGGGCGGGCGGAGTCGCGGCCCCGCTTAGCGTCTGACGGTTTGAGCATGTCGACTGGCAACGTCAGCGATAACGTAAACGTGGAAGCATATTGGCTGCTAAGACTCGTACGCTCGATTGGCTCTCGACATTCCGTTCTCATTTTCTTCGCCGCAACTTGAGCAATATATTTTTTCTCTTAAGGAGTTTTCCTGCTTTCGACAATATTGCGGCAGTTTCAAAGAGGCGCTCTTCGGGGATGAAATCGGTTTCACGTCGAGTGAGCACACTAATGATTAGGTTCCGGCTCGGAACGTGCACGGAGACAATACTAGCGACCTGCGCCAGGATGCAGGTATAGTCCCCTCTCTCGACCCTTCGACAACTTGTACATAATGGACTTAAAAGCGTTTCAATGTAGTGAAATTTAAAATGCAACGTGAAACTCATTTTTCAATACCTGCTCAATACTGTTGCAATACATATTAATTTAAACGCGACAGCAATTTGGGTTTTAAGTTTTAAAATGCTTATAATACCATATTAATAGTGTAGACCTATTTACCATTGCAAGGTTCAGTAAGCCTTATCGAAGCAACGTTTAATTTAGCCCAATATTTAATATAAACATAGAATCCAGAAGTTTTGTTTAATATTCATTTATATTTATATTTATATATAAGTTATATAGTTATTTTATATAGTTTATATTTCCAAGCGAAAGCTCTCGTATACCATTTAAAATTCAAATGCACTTGTAGTCGGCGCGAAACCTTTTTTGTGTTCTCACCCAACGTCATGTCTGATCGAGAGTTGTCCAATTACAAAGCCATTCCCATAAAGTCGTGTCAATCAATTAAACGCAGCCAAATTGGACGCGATTCAAATGAAAATGAAAGGTAAATAGGTGCACGTTGACAATTATTATGCATTGTAAGAGTCGAATAGAAAATGTGATGCGTAGACTTATAGACACGCTGTATTTATAATTTCCTAAACCGTGTTTTATTTTCAAATATTTAAAACTTTTTTTAATATACTGCAAACACTAACAGAAACTGTACATTGTAATGTTAAATAGTGTGGTAACAATGGTTAAATAAATAATAAATAAAACATCTAGAACATATCAATTATTTATTTATTAGACTAGACAACCTATGCTCTATGTCACTTTTTCAATTCTTTGTAACTCTCCAGGAATCCTCATAATATATTTCTGACATATTTTTTAAGTAAAAATTATTAATAACTTCATAACAGTAAATTAGCAACACCACACATGTACGTATAATATAAAAATTCACTAAGTTCTCGATTTTCAGAAATTTGACAAAATTCCTGAAATTTATTACCAAAGCGTTTCCAAACCAATTGGCCACTCTGACATAGTTAAATACCCTGGTTGCAACTAAATACGTACAGACATTAAATTCATTATGAAGTTATCACTAAAGACCAAGTCCTTGCGTCGAGAGAGGATTAAGGCGCAGTGCCGAGTGCTGACTCGATAGTCACGTCCTGACACTTGACAGCACTTCACTGCTTGGGGCCTGCATTCAGTCGAGACTCTTCGACTAAACGATCACCGCTGGAAAGGATTTGAAACTGCGTAATCGATACTTGGGCGTTAGTTACGTGTGAGGTTATAAATCACCGGATTTTTTACCTGATATTGTACGTTACTATTTTTAACTTGAAGTTTTAAACACTTTTATATTTATACTTTATAGTCTGGTCTATCTTTATATATTTCTAAAAGCAATTAATAAATGATTGTTTGTACACTATAAAACCAAACGAGCGAATCATTGAGTGTATTCTGTGTAATTCCTCAAGATCCTATTTGAATGTGCGAATTTCAATCAACTTGCAAAATTAGAGCGTCTCAATTGTCTGTGTAATACGCGGTATTTTCACCAATCGTATCGAAGTCGAATTTCACGATGAGAATATAATTCCTTCTATTAATACTTAAAAATCCAAAAGTATATTGAGGTTATTAAAACAACGTTGGAAAAATTGTAATAATTGTATACTGAATTTAAAATAGGCCAGTGAATATATAATTCTGCCAAATTTTGTTTATTTTAAATGATATTTAGTTTGCGGCGTCTCTTTCAGTTCGTTGGCTGTAATTCCGCGTCAGCAATCCGGAGGCATCTACGTAATTGGATTATGGATTTCGGCTGGACTATGAATACGACGTGAGGATTACCTATCGCTGTACACATTTTACCTCTATATTATTTTGTATATAAATAATGCGGATGACTTTGCAATTATCATTTATAATAGCAATAGTGAGAACTGCGCCTTAAATTCAAAGTCAATCGGTATTTTCTATCGACGACACTGCTATTGTATTTAAATTTATATACATTTAATAGGTTTCATTGAAAGAGTAAACTCGGCTTTTTTTGTTGCATTATTCTGATTAGAATTACAAATATGTAATATTAAATTTACTTTTTCGCCGAAACTCGAAAGCTATTTTAAGATGTCAATACTAATAAAATGTTTCTTTTAAATGGTTTTCTGGCTTTAATTAGTTCATTTCACATTAAAATAAAGTTTACTTATTCTATGTAAACACAAACACAAGTAGGTACTCCTATGCCTTCATATTTACAATCTTCTTAGAAATACTCCTTCAACTATTTAACCCTATGTTTATATGTGTTTATATCCTTCTTTATGTCCAATGTACAGGAAGTTAAAAGTTGTCATTTTATAAAGGTGCACTGACAATTCCCAATGGGTGCGGAGGATGGACGTATAGTAATGTCCACTCCAATCTAGTGAGCCTTTACTATGATAGCATCTCCTATTACTTGCATTGTTTGCTCGATTATGTCTGTTAGTTTAGGACGCATCTCATAAAAAATGGTTCCAGATGATGTATGAAACTCGAGGTTAAGTCCCCAGACCCCGCTACTTATATATTGTGTAAGAAAACATTTTTTGCGACTTTTTATAACTTGGGCGTGAACTTTTCGCGACGATTTATAGCTCAAAGTAAAACCTTATGAGTTATATCAATGGGAAAACTCCACAAAGGATTTAGTAACATACATCATTACGTGGAAGTAAGGTAGGTACTTGGTGGAACTGGAAACATTTAAATTTAAATTTTAAATAAAAAGTTTAATAAAACAGTGTACCTACTTTTATTGTGTAATTTATTTACATGTTATGACATACACATCAAATACACATTTTTTATTGTACGATGGGGAAGCGCTTTACCATGATCTCGTTTTATTATAAATCAATCAAAAGGCAACTACTTTTTTAAGAGAAAAGTAACATCAAACCCATCGAATAATATAACTTTTCGCACAATATATCAAAGTGTAATACATCCTCTTGATTTAATAGACCTAACCAATCATCGGGTTCATATAGGTAGGTACTTGGGACCTAGGTATATGAAAGCGGAACTAATATGAAAATTTAATTAAGCTGGCACCTCCAACTCGCTTGATGAGTTACTCCTCATTGCATTTCATTAGCAAGCTAGACCTTCATTACCAAATGTTAAACCATATTATGTTAACTTTATTATTAAAAGGTTTGGTTTGACCTTACCTTGAACTATATCAAGGAACAAAAGATTTGGTGATATTGATTCATACAAATTTTTAATAATTGAAACAGTATAATTATTAAATTATGATATTTTATTAATTTAAATAACTGATTTGTTAGATGTTTAATGAATGTGTAATTACGAAAGTACGAAATGGAAAGAACATATTATAAAGAAATTATGGTCTCCTTTCTTTCCTTTTTTACCTGTTATTCAATGGCAATTTTAAACTTATTTATATGATGACATTTTTTGGTATTCCTAACCTTTATTCATTGCCAATCTCGATTGGTGAGTAAGTACAAACTTGCAGCAAAGTTGTAAAAAAAAAGTTCGTTTGAAACTTCGTTGTGCTGTAACGATCGCCCGCAGCGCAGTAGCGGCAACTAAACTGCCAATTTGTAGCTTGATGACGCGACAAAGGGTACCTAGCCATACATCGGACCGATGCTCCAACAAAACTCAATTTCTCATACTCGCAAATTGGTCACAAAGACCGCTTCTATTCATGTGGGTGTTCTTAGGTCACTTTTCATATAGCATTTGACTTTTGAGCGATTTAGATTGTCGGTCTTCATTTTATACTTGTGGTATAGAGGGTACTTGCATTACTTATTTTGTCTTTTATGCAATTTATTTCGGAAACGATCATTAATATTATAATTTTTAATCACGTTACGTTGAATTAGAAATACGAAATAGGTAACAATCCCAATAAAAGTACTCTGTTTTGAATATTTGATTATATTAGAGCAATTGTTAATATTAGCTCTATTCTTTAGAGGCCAAATAAGTTTTATTATTATATACTTACTTACGCAATAAAAACAGAGTCATTAATATTACATATGAAATAATTGTATAATTGAATATCCGAAGGTGGTGCCTAAATGGCAACAAACTAATTTAAGTCGACCGAGCGCATGAGATAGAGTATATTTGGGAAAGAATAATTTAATTTGCGGTCCAATTTTCGATTGGGTATTTCAGTATTTTTCTTCCGGCGTTGTCATGGCAACAGAGATCACATGAGGTCGCGACGAGGGTGACAGGTTTTATCAGATAATTGAGCGTCATCCGTCGATCCAGTCAGGTTCTACCACACTTTTATAGCATACAATACTTTTTATATCCACAATAAGTTAAATAAAATTGCTGAGTAAATATGTTTATAATAATATTTCAGACAACATTCAGCGACGCTGATAGGCTTTTAACATCTAAATGGCTGAATACGATACCATAATATACTTAACATTCCGTTTGATTTATTATAATTTGCAATAAGTATTCATGTCAGTGGAACTTCAGAATTTGAATTTACATGGAAGTTACATCAGCATATCACAGATATTATAATGATACTACAAAGCAACGCGTCGGAGCAAGTTGAAAACTAATATCGGCTCATCAGAAATGCATAAAGTTGCCAAATAGTGGGGTGTCTCACGAGGATTATATACTTATTCCGATTATATCTGTTTTGTATTCTGGAGCTGTTTCTTAAGTAGCGCACGGGTGAATTTAAATAAGTCGTAGTAAGATAAGGCATAACATTAATTGGTTCGTAATTGCATTGCTTCTCGATCTGTTTATTATAGGTTTTGATCAGTTATTTCAGTACATATGTATTTTATGTACTAAAAAAATGTGTGATATTTCAAAATAAATTCAACTCATAACGCAATGTGATTTTTGAGTAATTGAAAGAAAACAAATGAATTTTGTTAGGAACCTAAATGACATTCTCTCTATAAATAAACACAAAAGCAATAAAAGTTATTTATCAGTTGTTTTGGTTGTTTTGTAAGAAAGTTCTTTATTGTTACTGTTTCGAAGGTTAAATGTTTGTGAAAAACTTTACGCACATCACAATATTATGTTACGGACTTGAGTACCGACGCAAAAGCACCGTAGCTATAGTATTAGGTGTTTTCTTAATTTCCGCAACTCTCTTGCAATATTTTTAACTGATACCTGAAAATTGATCTTTTATAATTTAATTACTTGTAATAATATAATGAGTGTGGCATTTTATATACCAAATATAAGTTAAAAATGTATCGTTACTTGGCTTTCTCTATCAATTATTTTTTCAATAATACAAGTATTAGGTAGTTAAAATATAATATCATTGTGCACCAAACTCAATAAACAAAAAGTACATTTATATATGCAGTCGAAACGTGTGAATTTTATCCTCTACTAGTAACTATAGTTGTCTACGCCGGGGGCACCGGGCCGTAATGCACAAAGGGCGTTATGTCGAAACCGCATCATCGATGGAAACAAGCGGGAAAAATGTACAGATATTTTCAAAATTCCACGAGAATTGAGAGCTCGGAATGGAAATAATGATAATGGACCTGTGGTATATTTTCTTTTGTATTTTTAAAGGTGTTACCTTTTTTAATGAACTTGGTAACTGAAGGTTGCGGTATTGTTAGTACGTTTTTTTCTCTGTTGCGGTAAATATTTAGGTATCTGTGAATATTTTTATAGGATTATCATTATCACATACACATTACCTAATTTTGGATGGAAGTAGGTATCAATCGGTTAAGACTTCTAAAGTATGTCATCTTTTTTTTAATTTTTGAGTTAGTATACTTAGTTTTTAAATTTTGTACTAGTTGTTTTGAAAATAGTAAAATTCTTCTGCATAATTTTGTCCATTTTCACTCACAATAAGCTATGGTTTAGAAATGGATGCACTTAGCTGCACACACGCATGATAGAGTGTACACAGTCCGAGACGAGGCGAATTTAATAGCTCAGCATAATTCAATTGTTTCAGCTTGTCGGCCTGTGAAACTATATTACTTTTGCCCCTCCAGTGGCCGAGAGCTTATTCGGTTTGTATTTGTTTCCAATTAAATAAGTTCTTTAATTAATGCGTGCGTAATTAAAATTAATTAAACATCATTCGACGTAAGAGTCTTAATTGGATGCATATTGCTATTTTTTATTAACTCATTTAAATTTAAAGAGCTTAATAAAATACGTTAATAATATCAGTGTACATACTTACTTACTTATATTTTTAACAAATATAAATACTTTTTTTATTTTAAACTTGAAATCCATAAAATATTTTTATTTATAAGTATGACAAAACTGATTGGTATCAAAGGAATTACAAAATGCGTAGTTTCTTATAAATTCTCGCATATAGAACTCCGAACTATTACGCTATAAGCGTACAGACAATATCATTAGTAGCGTCATCAAAATAAAATTGGCAATGATTGAACTCGTGACTATCGGCCTGTACGAGACAGCGTGGGTTAGCAACATTATTGGATATCTCGTCCCCACTTCATGAGGAAATGAAACAAATATAGCGAATAATATCTTACATTTCGATTTGAGACTAAATGTAGAATGTTTTCGAATTGTCGCAGTGTGAAGCATTATACTTGAATCGTTTCTATTACGTAGTAGTTGAGGAAATATATTTCATTTTATATAGAGGACATTCTTCTTAGACCCCCATTGAGCGCAAGTTATGATATTGTAAAAGTGATTGCTCTGAGCAGTGATAGCTGTGCAGAAAATTGATGATATTATCTCTATGCTCATATTATATTTATAGATGTTTATAGGTAACGATTTTTGTATGATATTTTTGAAATAATCTTTTCAGTGTATAAATACCGTACATTTTGATATTGTTTTAAGTTAAATTCGATAATATATATTTTTAGGATATGTAATATTCTTATCATTTAAAAAATCTGCCATGAATTGTATAAAGTTTTCCTTTGCTTCCGGTTCATGTGTGAAACCTCAAATCGGCTATTTAAATTTAAAATATATGTTAGTACGATAAGACAAAAACTTCCAGACTTACATTTTAGTCCGATCCTTTAACTATCTGAAGATAGACACGGGTCTAGATATGAATTTGAATCATGTCATGTCATCGATCAATTTGATTTATAAGTTCTTGAACAAATCATTCAAACTCATTGACTATTCATTGCCCTTAATAAGTTGGCTATGTTCTTTAATGTCTCTACTTATATACCTACAAAATTACTTGCACAAGCTATATTCATCATCCTATGAAAAAATCAGACGTTTTACTTTATTTTATATGAAAATAAAACGGTAGCTTCAACAAATAAAAAAATAAAATAAAAAATAAAATAAGCCTTTATTGCTGCAAAAACATTACAAACTACTACAAAAAACTTATACTACTACATGCCGTTGACAATATTCCTTGTATTTTATTCCTATATTATATTGTAGAATATTTTAAACATTATTAAACTATTTTCACTATTATATTATTACATTAGCTGTTAATCTATATAATCGGCAAACTTGGTTCTTCTATGGCAGCTTGTCTTCCGACAAAGGCCTCCTCTAAGGATTTCCATTTCGCTCTATTTTTAGCTATTCTGGTCCATTCCGGGCCAGCTATCTTTTTAATATCGTCTTCCCACCGCTTGAACTGTCTTCCTCTTTTTCGTATACCATCGCGAGGGTACCATTCTGTTATAGTCCTTGTCCATTTTTCTTCCTTATCTCTCAACATATGTCCAGTCCATCTCCATTTGAGTATTTTAGATATAGTTTGTACATTTTTAAATTTAGTTTTACTTTTAATTATATTCAATTTTATTTTTTCTATTCTCCGAACACCAATAACGCTTCTTTCTATTTTGTTTTGACATACATTTAATTTATTTAGTTGTCGATCAGTCAGTGCCCATGTTTGGCAACCATATGTTAAACATGGTAAAATGCATGTGTTGTATAATCTTCTCTTACATTCCATAGGCATTTGATTGTTTTTCATGACTTCACTTAGGGACCAGTACTTTCTCCAGGTATTTGCTACTCTTCTGTCTATTTCTTTTTGCATGGTATTTGATGGCGATATTAGTTGCCCTAGATACACATATTCGTTTACATACTCTATTTCATTATTGTCTATTCTTATTATATATGTTTGTGTTGAATTTGTCATAATTTTGGTTTTAGATGTGTTCATTGACAGTCCGGCTTTAGCACTAGCGACACTTAATTGCTGCAGCATTTGTTCTAGAACTCTTGGACACTCGGAGAACAAGATCAGATCGTCTGCAAAACGTAGGTGATTTAGTTTTTCGCCGTTTATATTCAAGCCGAATTCTGTCCACTGCAGACCCCTAAAAATCATCTCTAGGACAGCCGAGAATAGTTTTGGAGAAATCGGGTCGCCTTGACGAACACCTCTTTCTATTGGGAACTCTTCTCCTGTTGTTTCCAGTCTCACTTGCGCAGTACTTTTTGTGTAAATATTTTCCAACAGTCTTATATATTTCGAAGGTACTCCCTGCCTGTCCAAAGCTTCCCAAATGTATTCATGTTGCAAACAATCGAAAGCCTTGTTGAAATCGACGAATCCCAAATAATATTTTTTATTGTATTCCTGATATTTTTGAATAACTTGTCTCAATACATGAATGTGATCCATCGTCGAGTAGTTTCTTCGGAAACCTGCCTGCTCCTTCGGTTGGTTCTCATCGAGTGTCATAGTAAAGCTAAGCTAGCTAAGCTAGCTAGAATTAGCTTCAACAAATATTGTATTAAATAAAATATATATGAAAATATTTATACCATAGCGTCGTTAGCTAACCAACCCCAGGGGGTGGTGTAACGAGTAATGTCCAATTTACAATTCACGCGTTTCTAATGTCATTTGTGTAACCCTTTGTGACTCGAGTACACAATTGCGCATTGCCAGTGTATTGGTTACTGTAAAAACTATACAAAATACAAGTATTAATGTTTTTTTAACTTTACGATGGTGTGGTGGAATTCGAAAATATATTATTAAAAATAAATCAGTAAAATAATAATTATAGGTGAATAAATAATCGTGTTTTTATAGTCATGATTGCCTGCTGAAGTATTTTCCTTAATATACAAAAACATAATACTGTAAAAAGTTTGTTATTTAATATTTTTAAATTCTTTTGCTATTAAAACCTGAATAGGTATATCTTTAGTTTTCCAAACTTTGTTCAAAACATGTTTTAAGTTATTAGCTAGGTACTTGTGACACTGAATTATGTCATGATTAATGTTTCTTGGATGTAAATACACATCAAACGATAATGCTTACGAAATAAAACATTATACATATTTATTTAAAGGGAAGCGATTATTTTAGGAAATGTCTGCATATTTGCGTGAGTTTTTGGTGCTTCCGTTTTTGAGGAACGATTGGAATTCGATTTGGTCCCTTCGTGCCCAGCGTCCTCTCAGAATGCAAATTAGAAATAAAATACCATTTCACGGACTCATCCCCTACATTTACCCAATAACCGACAAAAATTGGACCTATTTTTGGGATAATCAAATATTAATTCCCATTCAATATAAGAAAATGAAATGTATTTCTGTTACAAGTTTTAAGACATAACAAAATCCAAGTTATAATAAATTCAACATTCTATTTCATAGCTTTGCAAACATAATAAAATAATATATTGATCCATGTTTTACATTCACGTCAGTTTCCCATAAGCAGAGACAAACATGTTTTGCAAAAATGTTTGTTTTCGCAGAAAATTTTTCAAGTGAAATCAGATTGGCTTTATTATTCGAATTTCGCATTGTAAGAACATTTGTGAATGCAGCCAATAAACTCAGCGGGTATTTATTTTGCGTCTGATGAAATTTGTATTTTCGAGGCAATTTAAGCTGGAGATCTGCTCGTCTGCGACGATATATTGCGCTCTTTAGGTTTATATTGACGTGTATAGTCAGTACATCAATATAATCCATAGACAGATTGATTGGAGATAATGCTAAAGAGTTGTTCCAAAAGCTGAGATAAGCGTGTTTCTTTTTGCTTAATTAAATGTTTGTTTCATTAAATAAAGGAAAAAAAAAAGTTATATTACATTTTTGTTAAAAATTTATAAGGAAGTAAGATACTACAAGGACAGTAAAAAATAAAACCTGTTGTTTTCAAAATTACTGATAATATAACGAAAAGCACTTGTAATTTAACGAATTTTAATTCCGTCAATGATTTGGGAAACCATCACCAGCAATTGTTTTTACTTTGATTGGATATTATGGTGTTTCAAAGCTCCATCTAGATTGTGTTTCATAATATACCTACCTAAAATCATGTAACTCGTTAATGGAGATTGCACTAATTGAAGAGAAAATTATTAGGTATTCACGATTAAATAATATATAACAGATAGTAACTCTTTTAAACTTAAAAAGATATTTTCTTTGCGGATGCTTGAAATAAAACAAAAAATTGAAGAAAGCACAACTCAATTTTATTGAAGTTATAATAAAATTATAATTTCCTGTGACATCACAGCGGCTACATAATGGCGTACTTTGTCGTTGAAATTAGCAATCAACCAACGGCGAGGCACCGTCGGCGAAAAAATGCCTCCGAGGTTTTTTCTTAATTGTGCCGCAGATAAGCTCTCTAGAATACCCTTTCCCACAGAATTACCCTCCACTTTCCCTTTAACGATTGAAGTAAATGAAAGTATAAAATATTTTCCGCGCTCCGTGACACCCGCGTTCTTAACCTATGTAAAGCCCTTTTCATAGAGGAGTTTGTACGAGCGTGAACACTTCGACATCACAGCCGTATTGCTTTAAGGGGTTGTGTGTCTTAACAAAAGACATAAAACTTTCCAGCGGCGTTTCTGAAAAAACTCAACGGTCCAACTTTTCCACTTTACCGACGTCAAAATGAAGTTCATTTAAGGTCTGAATTGTATTTGGAAGTTGTTAATTCTCGTCTCCATCGCAGTTACTTAAGTAAGTCTTTCATTAGCGGTCGCCACGTGAGTTGAATTATAAGTTGTCAAGTTTTATAGCTTTGGAAAAATTCAAAGACAATGTATTCAGGGCGCCTTCTTCTCACTTCGATTGGGAACCTTCTTTGTCTTTCCATTCCGAATACGAAATGTATGAAGACGAAATAAAGGAATTGGCTATTGGTACACAATAGGTAACTCCGTTGAATTTTAAGAGGAGCAAATAAAAGGAAGTAAGTACACTTTTTGTTTCGACTGATAGAATATTCATGTAACATTTAAGTGGTAAAATTAATGTAAATCCTACTTATTAATATTATAAATGCGAAAGTTTGTGAGGATGTGTGTGTCTTTGTTACTCTTTCACGCAAATACTACTGCACCGATTACAATGAAATTTAGCACACATATAGAGGTTAACTTGGATTAACATATAGGATAGGTTTTATCCCGGAAAACCCACGGGAACGGGAACTATGCGGGTTTTTCTTTGAAAACGCGGGCGAAGCCGCGGGCGGAAAGCTAGTATATAATATGATTGGTATTAATTATTATAACTTATTACATTAGCTAATAGATCTATCATAAATCATTTTTATAGAGTAGGTAATTGAAAGTTATGTCGCTACCGAGGAACTATCGCTGTTAAAGTTCCTACTTATTAAAATTGAACGACGAACGACGAATTGCCTTTACGAATTGCCTTTATCTAAAGTAAGTGTTAGAAGTAAAAAGCACGTCCAAAACTTTGATTCTAATAGTTTTAAAATAGGTAAAAATAGCGCTATAGAGTTCAGAGAAGTAGTGAGGCGTGCACAGCGTGGTTACAAAAAGATCCATCTGTCAGCCTCGACGGGGCGAGGACAATGAAAAACACTTTCACTGTACCACGGGTGAATGCAAAACAGGGAAAACCTATGCATGCGAACACTACGCATAAATTTTTATTATGTGAACACAGAATTCTATTGAAGGACCGTTTATTTAATAAAACTGTTGCGGTAAGTACCAAGTTCTTAGGCGAAAATAAATTGTCTGTTTCATACGATCCTTTGTCAAGTGTTATTCGTAAAACTTATCTTTTCTTAGTTTCCTATTTTGTGTTTTATAGGTATGATTTCGTTATCGTTATTTCTGATCACGTACGGGTTACGACGAATTATATTTTATTACTAATATTTTATTCATAGTGTACAGATTGCTGCGACAAATGTATAACGTAGTAACAAGTCTCGGCTCTTTTTGTGCCTTTTAATCAAAACTAGAATGCAGTGGTCGAAATTCGCAATCACTTGCACTGCCCGAGTCGCAATAAAACTTGCATACGTGAAATCTGTGTTGAAATACGAAAAATAGCATGAAGATGCGTATCAACAGGGAACACTGTAAAATATGTAAGAGAAAAAATATATAGACCACTCAGAGGAGTGCAGAGGAGTAACTAATTGAATTGATGGTATGAAAAATCCTAGTTTAATTATCACAAATAGAAAAATTAATAGCTGTTACAAATGGTAAATCCTTTTTTACCAAGTAAACAATAAACTGCTACATAATGTAACAAAACCGATCAATATCAATCATTTATTGAAATGCATCTTTCATTACATCGCCTGATCCACAGCTTTCAGTGGAAATAATTGTCGCTTTGTCACGGTTCCAATGCTCTTCGCCATAGAAATTAATGAACTTTCGAGAAAGGCTGTGATTGCCCCTGTATATCGTCTACGTTTTATATAAAAGAGGTTTATAAATGTATTGTTATCAGTTGAAAGATAAATAAGAAGCATTTAAAAAGGTTATGTTTTTTCATTTTTTATTTTATTTTATATTCTTATGTTTTTTTGTATTATTTACCAGGTAAGAGGATATCAGTATTAATTAATTTTAAATAATTAAAAGAAAACACTTTTTTCAGTTCTTTACGTAATAAAACATTACTTTACAACATAATACAAACTATATTATATTTTTTGTTACTTCTCGTACACTTTTACCAATATCGAAACTTGTAGGATTGAAAAATGTAATAAGCTCTATAAAATCTTCGTGCCAGACACGAATTATATCAGTTCTAAATAGTTTTGCAACTTTATTTGACAGAAACACGGAGTACGAGTAAAATTGGAATTATTTGACAGCCAGGAATTGTAATGAAAAGCAAAATGCAATAGCGCCCGTTCTCTTTGGAAAAATAGTTCTCTAAAAGATAACCAGCATTTTGTGAAGTAGAAAATAGAAAATATTTTATACACTCAACACTTTTTAATATCTATAATAGAACATTATATGTCTTGTAAAAAACTTATTGATAAAATATATTTCAAATTAACATAAGATGTAATCAATATATACGATACGGACTATCTAAGTTTTATAAAAAAGATACATTAGACAATGTATATTTTTTCCTAACTTTTAAATGTGCTACAACGCAGTTTATAAATCACATACTTAATTTAACTTTATAATGAACCAAAGAGCGTTCGGCTAAAGGTAGACTAAGTATAAGACTTAAAACCCTTTTAACCTCTGGACTTTTTAGGTTACATTTGCATTTTCAACAAGGGTCAACCTAATTCTGCCTTAATCGAATCAGGAAAATAAGTCATTTAATGGCTGTATATTTCCATAATTTACACAACATCAACAAGACTATTAATTAATGTAGAACACGGGGAAATATGAGCGCTGCTATCTATTTACTTCTTAAATGGTGTAGTATTTTATATTTAGTGTAATAGAATTAAGAAATTGAACATTGTTCTCTAAGTCCATGAAAACTGGTGGAAATAATCACTCATCCACATACAATTTGTATCTATTACGTATATATTCATAATATATTCTCAGCAATTTCAATAAAGCAAATATCTGGTGCGTAATAAGTGGTACTCTGGCGGGGTGACACTTCAAGTGTTTGTACAACGCCCAGATCCATCGCGTTAATGGCGGCCGTGTCAACGAATCAAATTGACTATAATACGACCATTTAACAATGGTTATTGGATGAATGGTTATTGCCTAATGAATCCGATAGTAGGTACTATGTAAATTGTATACTTTATCATAATCACAATATAGAATGTTCTATGTTTTTGGTTCTACGAAGCTACGAACTACGAAAAACGTTTGTCCCGTAGACGGTGCTACAGCTGTACGTTTCACGTACTACAAATATATCTGTAATAAATTTTCCTATAAATTCTACCTATTCCCAAATTAATAGCAATTTATTTGTTTTCATGCATTGATATGAAAAAGAACTGGATTCCTATCTGTAAACGTTCAAGAATTCAAGAAAAACAACGTTCAGAAATAGTTCGATCTAAAATATATTTTTTTTCGTTTGTTTATCCGTAGTGATAAATTAACTTTTGTTAATTATAATTCTTTCATTGATATTCACGAATAATATAAAATGATTATGCTCTGAGGCTGACATTTTGGCTGGCAATGTCCGCATATAATTACCTAACTTTACGCAAACTTTCTTAAGTTTAAAACAACGAAATGAGAAAGTTACTATTGCAAAAATGCTAAAAAAATCCATGTCTACAAGCTGTCATACGAATCAATATTAGCAGTCTAGCAAACGGCGACAAGAATAAAGAAAATAGATAAAGCAAGGTAAATATTATTCGTAGTGGCTCGTACACCGATCGGTTTTAAAGTCACGTACCAGCAAGTGATTTCAATTTCGAGCAAAGAGCCGTGTAGAAGACATTCCCGAGTGGAAGGTGAAACGGGGATTGTGGTGTAAATTGCTTTTTTATTTCTATTCCGTGTACTTTTCATTTGATTTTATTTCATGCAAAACTTGTTGGGGTGGAACTATATCGGGAATAGTTGGTAATATTGAAGAGGGTATGTTTAATTTAAATTGCGTTTTGCGTGTGGGTAATGTGAATTGATTATTAAAAATAAACATCATTTTTTAACGTAACATAATTAATAGCTTAGGTTTTTTGTGTCTACGATAAATCATATTAAAAATTGAATTTGTCATAAAATTTATTACCACAAGAAATTTATAAGAATTTATGTCGAGGTTCATATTACAAGGTAAACAAGTAAATTCTAACAAAAACATATAAAAAATCGTTAAATTGCAATAAAATCGGAATCGACCAATTAAAAATCTCAAACTGTTACTTTTTCGAAAAAGACTTAAAACTCTTATTAAGTCAGACAGTCGGCTTAAGGCAAGCGAGTTAATCTCACGAACAAAGAGGTGAGGTGGCCAGGGGATAGGTATCTAGCATTCCAGCGAATAGCAATACCCTAGAGAGTGCCACTGGGAAACGCGAGTAGCCGCATTGAAGGAGAATTTACTGCGCTCTTTTTATTCTGTCCTCGTTCATAGATATAGATAGGTATTGATTCTACACTACGAGCATTTTATGTATGACGATCAGACTTGTCCGCCTGGCTGAACCGAATTCAATTTACACTTTGACGGCTGATGAAACGGGGAATAAGCAGTAAGCTACAGACTACAGTTCCACGGTCTCGAATAAATTCTTACACGAATCACGCAACTCGTTTTATTCAGAAAGATTTTAATTAAAGTTAAACTTTAGCTGCGCCGGAATCTAGATTTTGCGGTGTAATGTCTAATGTATAGTAAGCTTAGTATTAGCTTGACCTGAAGCTTTGTTTGCGGAATTTGAGATAAACTGTAACCTAGTTTTAATTGAAATTCTGCACAACTAAAAGGAGATATAATTTTTAAGTTTCAGTTCAAGTTAAGTTGACACTGAAATATGTTTTTAATTTGTATTTAATCTTAACGGTTTATTTTATTAAAAGTGGTAGAATGTAATTTAACGTACCTACATCTACATTAATAACGTTATTACTAATTAAAAAATTAATCACAACATTTTTGGAATAATCCTAAACAAGATTTTCACCAACAAATAAGCGTTTTAAATTCAGTACATTAGTGCTTACTCTGGGAAAAGTATGGACCACGAAATTCTGCACGTTCGCGACAAAACAAAAACAAATCGTGGAACATCTGGTGGCGCCCGGTGTTCAGAACTTAGAAAGAACTGAAAGTAGTTAGTAGGACAAGTTTCATGTTTGAACTTGCATCAGGGCTGAGCCCGGTGCATTTTAAACTATCCGAAGTTCAGACGTGAAATGTTGACATTATCTGGGAGACGATTTAAGAGACTCTACCTTACGTTCAGATTGTTATCTGAATGCGAAATCAAAGGCAATCTCATAGTTTGTTTTAGGGATTCAACCACAATTGCTTTTTGTGTTATTCTTTTTATTTTGTATGCAAAGGATTCTTACAAGTATTTTTCTTTTCAATTTTCAGCGAACTCTCCAACGTTGCTCAAAACTTCAAAAGTCAAAATTTAAAGTCAATATTAAGTTAAGCTTGTCAAGTCTCATTTTCTGTGTTATAATAATTGCGAAGATGTTCCGTAGCGAATGGAGTGTTTAATGTATAAGCTCTTAAGTGTATCTCAGAAGTTGACGTAAGAAGCCATAGCGCATTAAAATCGTTCAGACCTCGGCAAGATATACCTACCGTGAGCGAATCGTTTAAACGCCTCTCAGGAACGTAAATTATTGCTCTCACCGCTACTGTTTTCCCCACAATTTACTGCCTTGCAAATACCGAGCTTATATTTAATGAATACTTTACAACTACTAATGAGTGTACTTAGCTATTCTACAGTGAAGAATCGCGTCTAATTTCACGTTGCGTTTAACTTCCTTAATAAAATTTACTTGACGCCTGAACCCCTATATTAGCTAAATATATTTTACGCGAGTTTATGTGAGGAATAAATTTGTTACAAATCAATAATATGTGTTTTAAAATAACATACGCTACTGTATATATAATACAATAAATTTTATAAATGAAGAATAAAATTTTATGCTAAAATGGAAGCTCTTTCCCATATTATACGTCATATAAGCAGTAATAGATATCTATTCACTGGAAAGTTAGATAAAGTACTTTCGATCTATACTTATCGGGTGATTATGATAATGTTCTTCTGCTTCTTACGTTTTGACCCTTTTTTCTTAAGCTTTATCACACTATTTTCTAATATACGAGTACGTATCTCAATCTTTACAAACCGTAAGTACACGAAAGTATTTTAAAATAAAGTTTAGTGACGCTGTGAATTCGATTGAGTGTATAAAATTGTATATAAGTATATAATATTATAATTAATGTTTGTGAAGTATATCAACGTATACCATTCATATAAATTAAAGTTCTTCGTTAATTATAAATTCTCTTTCATATGTATTAATTTTAACCGTATAGTTATTGCAAGTGAAATATAAAGTATAAAAGCGTTAATATGAGGATACGCAAACGAATAATTAATTATTGGAAAAACAGCAATCACTCGTGCGTAATCAAAATAACACATATTCCATTTTCCTAATAATTATCGTGCATACGAGAATTTATACGAGAATATCTGAGGTAAAATATTATTATTCAGACGCACCATTTCGACGTATTAATCCAAATACACTCCAATAATCGGTATGGAGTCGGACTTCGAATAAAATCTAGAGAATACTCGTATCTCAGACACATTAGCCGGATTGAAATCTCTTCTACGAACTTAGAATTGCAAAATAGCGTGCAAACCTTACTTATTCGTAGTGTAAACCACTCTACGTTGCTGTTTGACACAAAGGACACTTCGCTACCCAAATTTTCAGGTTTGGGTTTATGATTTGCACGATTTTAAACGTAGATTTGTTGAAAATTCTTGTGAATCTAAAGATATAAAATGCGTTAAAAATCACTTGGTTAATCTTATTTTTTAAATACTTTTATATTATATTTCCTCAATAGGTTCAGTGAAAACGAGATTGTTGTAAAAACGCAACATTTACTGTGAAGGCTATAAACAATAAATGAATGACTTAAATAACTCATAACTTTTATAATTAACATTATTGACGCAGGCTAGCTATTGTTATTGGGATCATAATATTATATATTACTAATAACGTAATCACTGATTATGCCCTAAGACCTCAATGCAAACTCTATAGGCTTAGCTGTAATTACAATGTGTTATACAATTAACTCCTATTATGAACCGCGTAATCATCAGTAAACTGCTTGCAGGACTAAACAGACGATTGTTTGTAATTAAAATATATCTATATTATACTGTATTGTTCCGCGTTCACTTGTTTGCCTCGGGGAGGTAATCAAACTCGAAGAAACGCGTCGTCAGCGGAAACTAATTTGATCGTAAGTTAGATGTTCCGCGACCAAGTTATTTGCCGTACTAGTTATGATCCTTAACGCAATGTACATAATATTGTCCGGGATTCCAAAACTTCAATAAGATGGAAACTGCTACTTCTAATTTGAAATTACAACCTAATTGGGACGATATTCACCAATTTGTTGGAAATATACTATGTATCCAATTCGGTTACAATGGTTAGTCAACCGCCGTGACCAAAATTCAGTTCAAACTTTGATTATAAGGCTTAAGCGCGCTCTTCCTTGAAATATGGGGGATCTTAGCTGGATAGGTAGTTCCGCTCTATCGAGTCATATATTTGGAGATTACCTCTGATGTAGGCTGTTATTTAACATCCCGGAGTTCCTTTAACGATTTCTGATACACTGATGTGATTTAAAACATTTAACACTGTAGTCGTAATCTTTCGAATTTATTACCTGTATTTTATTACCTTCCCATACTTTATAAAATTTTACCCATAAGTAAATAAAAGAACCGAAAAATTTATCGCATCAATATACGTTTGTATAAAGCTTACGTGTATTTACACGCATTAGAATTAAGATAGTACAGAAACAGAGCAGGGGTCGATTAGAATGTATAGTAACAAAATGAATTATTAATGTATTGACTCACCTTCTTGGCCTTTCCGTTTTTCCTCAATAGCTTCGCGCAACACAGGCCCCGTGTATCGGGCAGCGGCGCGGGCGGTCGCTTCGGCCAGCAGAGACGCTTCGGAGTGACCGCCGCCGCCGCCTCGCTACGTACTTCCTCCTTATCTTCACACATCACAGCTACCCTACCTCCCTTATTCAAGACTCACAACCGAGATATCGATGCTTTATGAGAACCTTTGGCATTGTTTTCTCTAGCACTCGCGCGATATGCTATCGCATTCTAATTTATATACAAGCACATTATACGCGTTCTATATTTACAAGCGAAGAAATAAGTTCGATAATTTTGTACTAGGCGTTTTAATTATAGTAAGTTTACAGCTAACTTATTGCTATAGTGCGTTTTTGTAACGTCCGATTCAGCATCTGTAACAAAATAAAAGAGAAAGTGAATGATCGTAGAAATAGTAGAACTCGGGCAGATGTTATTCGCAAACTTGTGTGTGTAGATCTTATAGTAAAAGCTCTTTTAAGTCCATTATTTGTAACTTTGGTTTTAACGGAAGGTTCTGAAATCTTATTGCAATTTGGAAGTTGTTCGAATAATCCAAATGTACTTAAATGAAATTGATAGGTTCTATTCCGTTTCTAGAATTCGAGTTTGCAACTACATAATATATAAATTTACAGTAGAAGTTATTAAGAGTAGAACAATCGTAATCCCAATTATTTAAATTATCAAAGCTTAAACGAATTAGCCGATTAAATAACTAATAGATAAAAATTGCGAATTTGTTTTTTCACATACCCAACTCCCAAGTCTTATTTATAGAAAAATCTTTAGAAACGCGGAATCACATCCATAATGTTCTTATCAGAGCACGTTATTTTGATTTGTACGATGAACAATATTTCATGTCATAATGGTTCTTCTAGATATAACGATACGTGCGTAACATTTTCACGCTGAAGCCGCCGCGGAAGCTTTTTTTCTTTTTTGTGAGTAAATAAAATGTCCCGAAATAATTTATTTAAACTAGATTCAGAGGTGTATTTAAGACACGATCGAAACTTGTAGTCGGAAAGTCGGAAGTCTTTGAATATTTAATAGCGACTAACGAATGCGCGCTGAATTACTCGACATAATTATCACGAGCTCATCCAATTCTTTTCTCTCCCTGATGTTCTTTGTAGTGTTTAAATAAACTTTTATATGAGACAAACAAGTCATTATAGTTCGTACTTGAAAATAACGATAATATATTTACGTACCTACCTAATATCCCTTATGCATATGCGCATTTTATACTTTAAGATTCCCCTTCTACAGTGGTTGTGGTGTTTTCGTAATGACATTATTAAGGATCGACCAATTACTTACCTCTTTTCGTTACAACCCTTTTTGAAAAATCATAATAATACCCACAATAAAATATGAAATACATCCATCATTGACTCGCTGAGAGGACATGTCCCAGGTTGGTATTATTCGGGTTTTACGATTTTCGAATGGAATAAAATTTTAATAGGATATTCCTTATGCAATTGTGGCTGAGTAGGTTCAGTATCAATAAAAAAACCATATTAATACGGCATTTTTGAAACGTATTGACTATTGACTTTCTACCCCAAATACAATATATTATCTCTCAATTCAAGAGTTCGGTTATTTAAAGCTGTCAAAATTTATTCGTAACTTTCGTATAAATAAGAAACTTGCACAGGCACCTTACACCGCATTGCTAAATCCATTTCAACAGCTAATATCCTATTCTGTTTGTCTTTCGAGGCAATAAAATGACTTTTATGCAAATTATAGGAATTCTATACATTTTTGATGAGCCGCTTGCCGACATATACAAAGCGTTTAATTAATATATTTTTCCATCAAAACTTTTTGATTTTCGACTGCGGTTGTTTATTCTAAAGTCTAGGCGGTGTGGACGATCCTAATGCCCTTTCGTTGGCTATTATGCAGGTATAGAGAAAATGTTTTTTTTTATTCTTTTATGCACAACATTTACATGAAATGGTTGGTTACTTATTGGTTATATGACTACATAGCAATTAAAACCTACTTAACGCCAAAACGTAGATAGTGCTTAATCAGCTTTAGATACATGTATTAGTAATTATTGGACCCTCGAGGACCGGACATGGCTAATCTGAGTAACAAATTGTAATGTTCACCATTTTACTAGCTATAACTACTACTTTTTATTAAAATGCACAAGCATTTTAATAAAAAGTAGTAGTTATTTAATATGAATATACTAATATTCATTGCAAAATGAAAAAAACAATGAAAAAACCTTCTTCTCTTTATTAATGGATTATATTTCGAAACGAATATTACTTTATTGTTATTTCGACATAAAAATTAGTTTAATGTATTTATAAGTAGAAAGGTAGTCAATAAATATATTTAAATACTTTCAGATAGGTAACAGTACTTTTGTTGTTTTTAAATTATAATAAAATAAAACAAACAACTACGTACCTTTGGGAATAATAAATAAGGAAAGTTATCAGAAAAAATTCATGACCCTTATCTCCAATAAATTATACAGGTTTTACGGTTAACTGACTTGATAGCTTTTGACCTTTTTTTATTCCCACGTACGTAAAATACGGCAAAACAATAAACGGGCAACGGTAATATTTGTCTTACGAATAATATCTCGTAAAATACAAGTCCCTAACCTGTAAGGGTTAACTTTGCGAATTTAAAGGAATGGAATACTTTCGTCTCTCGCACATGAGAGGACAAACGAGGCACTTCTAGATAAAATAACTTTCACAATTCACCCTCATTAATGAACACAAATAAGCTCGCGAGCACTCGTCTACTCCAGACCGAACTTTGTTGACATACAAGGGAATAAGCAAAGACTTTTTCCTTTTTTCTCTGAACGTACCTCGAACGAGAACGTATAAACAGATTTATATGAAGTAATATACTAAACCGCGCTACAGGACCTCATATACCGCATGGAAATGAGAGATTGAAAGCAAAAATTAGCTCCCTATTGTGCGGGCAACTATAGAAAATCTCATCTGTCTCGCATCCGACATCATTTATATGTAAAAGAGGAAATCATGAACGTACAGTGTTTGATATCATTAGTTATGTATATTCTTTACGAAAACTGCCCAAAATAAATTTAAAAGAACTGTTCATGTTTTTTGTTCATTCAAATCTAAACTTATTTTTTATTACAAAGCGAAAAGATTTTTTCGTTTGTCTATTTTTTACGATTTTTAGAAACAAAGCCGGAAGAAAGCGGCTCCTTATCTACATGTTGAAAGAATAAAGAAATAGTATTTACTTTATTATAAAACAAATAATTCAATAGGTAACTTGAACGAGGCAAGTTCAAGCATCTATCGATTTAGGAAATAAATTTAAATACAAAAAATTAATTATGTGTTTATCAAGATTTCAACAAAATAAAATTGAAATATATTTAAAAAAAGAACTTCTAAAGTGCATGATATATCTACGATATGTCCTTACCAAATAATTTACAAGAAGATCGAAAGCTAATGTAGACAATTTAATAAAACTGCTACGAGGTTAAAGTTGTACGAAAACTTTCTCGTAGCAAGATACGCGACGCTTGGGAGCTACGCTGCCGCCTGCAAGGCCGTAGGCGCTCTGACTGGCGGCCGTCTGCCCTCCGCCTTATATTGTACGAGTGCTATACAGTGTACACTGCACAGTATAGACCGAGCGCCTAAACTCTCAATAAGCCTTCCCGCCGAACCACTCATTCAGTCTGTATCTACCATGTATCTTCTATATATAGTTTGTGATTAGCAAAATATCCTTTATGGTATTCATAAAAATATTTTTTGATATAACGATTTTTACGTCAGTAAACAATGATCGTTTATACCAATATATTTTTTTTTATAAATGTTATTACATAAAAAATTATCGATAAATTTTATTATATGTAATGTACCTAATATATTTTATAAATAGCTATTTATAACAGCTAGTTTTTTTAGTTAAGTAATCAATGAATCTTATACTTTGGAGATTGATAAGCTGCTAATCATTACTGAAAATAGGTAAGTACTGATATAGTACAAAATATCTTTATTTTACCCTATAATTAAAATTACAGTACAAATTTTCTATTAAAAGGAAACAATTATTATCTTTCAAAGAAAGAGCTCGGAATTAATTCCGAGTATCCATAGATTGTGAAGCGACTAAGAATAGTATTATGTACCTATAGCTAGATATAATTACGGGAAAGCGTACTCACCTTAAACTCCTTTTACTCTCATCTTCAAATAGCACATTTCTTAGTAGTGACCTTACAAAGTAAATATGACACGGTACACACGAAACATGTTATGAAGAAAGGCGTCTAGGATTCTATTTTTATTCACAAAAACTGTTTGTTTACATGGTCCAAACAAAAAACAAGGCATTAAAACATGTGCGAGGGCGGGCTCGCAGGCGCCGACTAGCGGCGAGCTCGGGAAATATTTGGGCGGCAGGACCGTTCGTGGAGGGTGAAAAACATCCGCGTCTGGCGTCCCTCTCGCACTCGTTCCTCTTTAACAACTCCGAATATATTGCGTTACGCAAAAACGACGCTTTTATCAATGACATAGGATATACAATATTGGCAGCTAGGGATGGCTCGGTATTTTTAGCCCCCAATAGGCTGCGCGTCGTGGCCTTGAGTGAACCTGATGTTTTCATCCCGTGCGCGTAATAAAACGTTTAGGGAGGGGACGAGTGACTTCTTCTGAAGGATTTATGAGAGAATCTCTAAAATTAATTCGGGACGATTTTGGCTCTCGTTCGCCGTCGAGGGTCATTATTAACATAATAATAACTGACGCCTTGAGATAATTTGGGTTTGTTTAAATATTCTAGGTACTTATAAATTTACTCTGAAAAAAGATTATATTTATAAGAGAGAGATGAATCTTTTAAAAACAAAATCAAAATTTTGTCATTAATGAAAAACGTCAATCTTCTTCTTACTTGTGTGCTTGTTATAAGTAGGTACCTATTTAGGTACTTATAGCTTAACAATTATTATTATTTATTAGACAAAATTGTTTTCCGTAAAAAAACGGTAGGTAATTGAATTTAAGTGTTTATTGAAGTATTGAATAAAACTACATATTGTTTTATCTTTATTGTCGTGAACTGCGGCTTATTTAGATACAAAAAATCATATCTAAAAAGACACAATAAGTTTGATTGCGATACCAAATGCCATAGTTACTTGGGCAATCTCCTTTTAACTTCTTGTATTTTTTTTGTATCCATGTTACAGCTAAGACGAATCTATTCCAATAAACCACCAAATAAATTAAGTTTTTTTTTTAGTTTTTGGCGAGTGCCAAAGAAATATGCATACACTCGAAAAACATAACCATTCTTCCGCCGCAGTCGGGTAAAATGGCAAAGCCTAGTTTCCACACGACAAGTTTTACCTCGTTTGAAACTAGATGGCGTAGCACGCATATATGAAATGCGACCGTTTCATGAAATTATCGAGCATTTCATGAAGTGAGCAAATCTACGATATGGCCACGACATGTAGGTATGCTAATGTAGTTTCAATTTTTCTAAACAAAATATGAATCATTTCTTTTACTTCTAATAATAAATAATATGCATTTAATTTAAATAATATTAGCTGCCCCAGCCCCCAGCCGATGTTGTTCTGCCCTATTGCCCCTTTTTGTGTTTTCTCTCCATTAGAAACTTCCTTGTGCCTTACAAATGTTACAAAAATTAGCCAAATTGGTCGACCCGTTCTCGACTTTTACGTTTAGCAACACATTTGACGATTTATTTTAATTATTATAATATAGGCTATGAGGCTATCTGTAAATCAATTATTTCCTCACATAATTAAGTACGTAAAAATTGATTTGCTTATTTTCGATTAAACAAGTTTATTTGTAAAAATAGGGCCTTAGACAAAAAGATGGTTTGTGCAATGAACTTTATTTAATAAACAGTAGTTTGTAAAAAAATTAAGACAAAGATCTATAACTATAACATATTATTATCTTTATACATTATTATCTCTTTTAAAGCGATTTTTTAATAACGCATAGAAATTATAATACAGTTTATATTAACAAAAAAAAAACATGTACTTTCAGTATTGTATTATTGAATTAAAATTCATAACAATTGCGTACTTCATTTTGCATTTTTTGGCTATTTCTTTTTTAATAAATTATTAGAGATTTGATAAAAGCAACAAAAATATTTCTTTTTTATAACAATAAATTTGCCAAGTTATTAAATTATGACTCAATAATTTAAATCAATTAAGCTATCCAATGAGCATGGGTTCCAATTTGCCAGCCTCGTACAAGGCTTTTACATCAGAACCTCCTCCAACACAATTGCCATTGATAAACACCTGCGGTACCTGAAACAAATAAAATAATAATCATAAATGGCCATATTTAAAAAATAATCTCAATTATAATCTATGTTTTATCTATTTATATAAAAATACTTCTTATCTAACAAATTTCTTAGAATTCTAGATTAAGAATTCTGTCTGTATAGTTTCCATGACATAATAATAAAGAAAATATCTTTCAGTTATAATACTCATGTCTCACACTAAAACAGTATCAATGTTTTCCTGTTGTGAATTAAATTATGGCTTTAAAAACTACATTAATAGCAAAACACATCCCAGTAAATTATGGTCATTTATGTAACTATATATAATTATTATCCTACAATTAACAGTATACAATATACATTATTCATTTTCAGTTGATGAATTGCAAACAACAATGATTTGAGATATTATACTAGTAATTATTCTCTTTCACATGTAAAGGGTATAATAAATAATATATTAACAATAATATATTATTTATTATACCCATATAACCTAAGATTTCTTAGACTGGAAAGTTTTTCACATAATCACATTAAATTGATAATTTATGACAAATACATACATGATAATGCATTGCAGTTATTTAGATGAATGTATTGAAATCAAATATACACAGTTACAACTAGCATTCCTATTCTTTTATTTCACAAA
Organism: Colias nastes; assembly: GCA_907164665.1. Lineage (NCBI taxonomy): Eukaryota > Metazoa > Arthropoda > Insecta > Lepidoptera > Pieridae > Colias > Colias nastes. The sequence continues at coordinate 11,830 of CAJQZM010027889.1, read as the reverse complement.
CACCCAGTATACTGATTTCTACATAATCCTACTATAATATTATAAATGCGAAAGTTTGTGAGGATGTGTGTGTGTGTGTGTGTGTTTGTTACTCTTTCACGCAAATACTACTAAACTGATGACAATGAAATTTAGCACACATATAGAGGATAACTTGGATTAACACATAGGATAGGTTTAATCCCGGAAATCCCACGGGAACGGGAACTATGCGGGTTTTCCTTTGAAAACGCGGGCGAAGCCGAGGGCGGAAATCTAATAATATATAAAATGTAAATATATAAATGACTATATATTTACATTCAAATAACACAATGATAATAAATTTAATTTCTTGCTATGCTTCACAAAATATTTATTTACAGACCACATTTTTCATATCCTGGCAATAACCACATTTACATAGAAATTACCAATTTTTTTAATTATTATCTCTAATTGTATTTACCTCTACATTGAGGTTGAACTCATAGATAAAAATTTGTGGTTTACAAAATGAATATACTTATCATTACTATTATCAGCAGTTTGTTTGGTTAAAAGTTTTGTGAAATTATTGCAGTTTCTACAGCTGTAAATGTATATGTTAAAACTCAAAAGTATATTAAGGGGCCATAGACCGAAATTCATGTTTCTAAATCATGTTTTTTTCAGAGAAATCATCATATTTAAAATCCTAAAAAAATATATAGTACAGATAAACGTTTGATCTAGTGGAATTTTTGGATAGAAACACAATATTAAACATTTCACTCGATAAAAAAAAAATCAGAAGTAGCATCGATTTTGAAAGCATTTTCAGTTTTATGCGAATTAGGGAAACGCTATTTTTATGAAAATTTTACTTTTCATTTACTAATCAGGTTTTACAGTGGAATTTTTGGATAGATTTATAATTTAGCCCTTATTTTTTTTTATATAAAATATAATACGTAAAACGCGACTCGCGCGCACCACGCCAGTGCCGCCAAAGTCCAACCGGACGTCACCGAGGGAGGACCTGTGCTAGTTTTGCTCCCGACCACGTTGTAGTCGCCGCTCGTATAATTAGAACCGAGCGGCAAGTACAACGGCGAGCACGCCACAATATAAATAAATCAGTAGTTTGATTTTATAACCTATCCTAGGATTGTTGGTGTAAATAAATTAACTTCTTATTCTATACTATTAAACGAGCAATATTTGCATATTTATATATTTGTTTGTAAATACAGTGTGGAAATTTTCGATGGGCCCTGGGTGAAAGTACTAGAAATACTGGAGATAGCAAATTTTGCTGAAAGGAAACATTCCTTTATTTTTATAAAGAAATAGAACTGCATTCAAAGATTTTCAAAAATTCATTTTCTTCGACCGGGAATCGAAAGAACTAAAAATGTAAAAAAATATAATTTTCTATTTTATTCTTCAAATCAACACAAGTTTCATATTACAATTATTTGTAATTTAAAATTATGTTTTAAAAATTACCTTGCCTGAGATCCTCTTTTTTATGGGTTGTTGAATAGGAATAGCGGCAAAGTTTTGAAGTACTAGTAGGAAGACTATTATGATGTTGGTTGATCTGTATGAGTATGACAAATATTATTTTTATGAAACAACAATCCAAGATGGCGCCGTCGAAAATGTGACTTTTTTTCGTGATGGGTGTCATTTTCATGGTTTTTGGGCTAGCTATTAACGAATATGAGGTCAAAACTATAATCCAAGATGGCGCCGACGAAAATTTTACATCTTTTCGTCATGGATGTCATTTTCATGGTTTTTGGGGTAGCTATTAACCAATATGAGGTCAAAACTAAAATCCAAGATGGCGCCGACGAAAAATTTGACTTATTTTCGTGATGGGTGTCATTTTCATGGTTTTTGGGGTAGCTATTAACGAATATGAGGTCAAAACTATAATCCAAGATGGCGCCGACGAAAATTTTACATCTTTTCGTCATGGGTGTCATTTTCATGGTTTTTGGGGTAGCTATTAGCGAATATGAGGTCAAAACTATAATCCAAGATGGCGCCGACGAAAAGGAGAATGGGCACTTTTGTATGGATGCCGTCCCCAGAGTGTATCAAGTTGTGATGCATGTCATTTGAAAGGTCATAATAATAGCTTCATTTTATTGTATGACACCAACAATGAGACTCGTGCAGGGAAAGAACTAGGAATCATTTAATTTTACTAAACCCGTGAAAGTCTAAAACAGTTTTATTTAGGATATACGCTTTTTTCATTCATATTTTCATATTATTTTATATAGCGTAGCGTTTAAGCGGCACACCTAGACACCTATTGAGACTTTTTTCATAAAATATCATATGAGAAGATTTTTTTTAATATGTATCGCACTCAATTATTCTCTGCTATATGCGCAGAGTCCTTTTTCATGCGAACTTTGCGCTGAAGAAGTGCAATCTCACGATGATCGTGAGTTGGCACTTGACTTGGCACGTTGACTTGGTTCATAACAAATAAACATATGAGGAGATTGGAATTACAAAAATATACGAGAGAATATGTATTATATATATATTCGCTTTTCTACATGCTTTCAAGGTAGGTAGTTATGTAATATAATACAGTAAAGGAGATATACAGAACTAATAATCAACATCAATTATTTCATCCAGAAAAGTTGCTGGCAACAAAATATTATTTTGGTACCTCGCCCAGCCCAAATACCATATAATACTCATTATGTGCGCACATGTGCCTATTGTTCTTCGGCCTGTAAGGCACGAACAGTAATAGTTATTGATGGACTCTCTTCCCGTTGTTCTTGTATTTACTAAAATGTAAGAGTAATATGTTCGATTGGACACATGGCGGGATTGAATTCGACCTCTCAAAAGAAATCCTTCGACATTAATTCCATACTGTACAAGGTTGGGAATCATTGATTCGCATATTTCGATGCTATAGACACCATTCCTTATATGTTCGCTTAAATAAGACCGAGCAAGCTTTATTTGGTAGGTGCCTAGTGCTATAAGGACAAGATCCTCCTCGTTTAATTCTGGGAATACTATTTCTCGAACAGCTTCGTCGGTTATTGTTTGGAACGCTGCCCTTTGTCGGTTTATATTATTCTCGACAACGTAATCACCCAAACAATTGGGCTGATGTATTCTTTCATGGATTATGCTAATTATTTGGCTGGCATGTGGCGTATTCGCCACAGGCTCTTTAAACACATTTATTAGAGCAGCAGCAATTCGTACGTCTTCAAACATATGAGGCAGGGCTTTGTTAAAATATTCCTGTCTTAATATTTTAAAATCCCTTTTGAAGCGACCATTTATAATTTCCACGACCCATCTGACTATTGTTACCATCCGGGATTTATTGGCATCTTCAGTGCTGAGTTGAGATTCTTGCCTACTTTTTGTAGGAGGCATATAAGCATTATAACCGTGTTCTTCTATGTCTGGGAGGGAGTCTCTGAATCCTCTATCTAAAATAAGTACGTCACCGGCTTGAAGTACTATATGCATTGGAGATTCATTATGTATTGATCTGGACATAATGGTTGCATCAGATGTTGTTGCTGCATGTGGCCCCGTAACATCAACAATATATCCATCCGTGCAGACAATTAAATATGGCTTTAGTAAGTTTCGGAACTTATGCAGACTATATGACTGCTTCTGAAATAAGAAATTGCTGCTTTTTTGTACATAAATATAGGTACCATCAAATATTAATATGGCTCTAGTCCCATTGCCTCCATACAGTGAGTTTGGAATTATTAAGTTTCGGGAAATTATTTCTTGCCGGCTTATATGATCCCATCCTAAATGCCTAGGAACAAAGTCGTCCAATAGACAGTGACGAGCTGTACTTAATTTTCTTTCGAATGATCGACTGCTCATACCTAAACGCGCGGCTAATCTTTCATTAGGTTCTCCGGACCTTATTTTCATCAAATATGCACCTAGCACTGTTTTTGGGCGCTGTGATCGTTCTAATAAGGACGGAGTTTCCTCTAAAATCCTCTGGAATTGTTCATGCGTTAATCCGACACAAAAGTGTAATTCCACAGCTGTAATATTTTCGATCATGTCAAAATCAAGTACATGTCGTTCATTATAAGCCGTAATAAGTGTGTCTAACATATCTCTTATTTGCTCTGCAGTAAATGAAGAATTATTATTTAATTCATTTAAATCTGCCCATGAGTTCCCATATAAATGTTCATTACACACCCGAGCACTAAGTGGAATATATAATTTATTTTCACTCAACATTCTCATTTTTATGAACTGAGGTATTCTTAAAAGATTTTGCCTTCTACAGTTCGGAAACATACAACATCGAGACGTATTCGGTGCTCTTCTATAACCTGTTATAGACATTGAAGAAGGTCCAGCTGGTTGTGCAATCTCTATATTATCTTGCTGGTGTATTTGATGACGACCGGCTGCTACCCAACACCTGTGGCACATCCATTGCTCTTCGTTGATAAGAGCCTGCAATAATAAAACATAGAGGATTAGTCGATTGCGACTAATCAAGCTATGTCATACATTTAAATAATAAAGTAATATTCCATTCAGTAGTTTTACCGTGCAACTTAGATATTATGAATCAGATACCTACTAACTCATATTAACAAACAATATTGTAAAACAAAGATGCAGGTATAGTCTATTCGGTTAGGTCGTGTCGGTACAGGTACAAGTGCGCGTGCGGCGTTCTTTGTTTTCTACTGAGAATTCGCCACAATGATACCGAAAAAACTATAAAAGATGATTAAACGACGAAAACATAATCGAGAAACAAGTGCAAAAATGTTACTTCGTTGGAATAAACTGCATTATTATTCATATTTTAATCGGAATTCACAAAAATATACGTAGGCACTTCAAAAATAAAATTGCAAAGTGATATGTGTTTTTGACATTGTAAAATAAAATATTACTTTTTGAATATAACTTACTTGTTGAATACGTAAATGATCCAATACATATTCTGCAAACCCAGGTCTCGCCTCTAAATCTTGTCTACTGAGCCGGTGGCGTTCTCGCTGTCGAGCCAGGGAACGGCCACATGTAACACAGTTATTCACACGTTCTTCCATCTTAACAACGTATCCAATTCACTTGCAATCAAGTCCATAAAACTAGCCAAAATCAAAGTATGTGTAGAAAACTCAAGTCCATTAAACGTGCAGAGGTCAAAAATACAAAACAGTACGGATCCGAAAGAGCAAAATGTATGTGCGTATGCGCGCGGCGTAATTACCGACTGCAAGTTACAAGTAACAACGCGCCGCCGACGCCGTCCCCCACCAGGCATCCTACCATCCCACCACCACCGGCATAGGTACGCACCGCAAGGTGTGCTAAATTAAAAGCAAATAAAATAATAGCACACAAATAAAAGCCAAACTTAAAATAATATATTCTTATTTAATATATTCTTTAAAAAAAACGGAATAAACGTAAAAACGTATGTAAAACACTGTTTTAGACTTTCACGGGTTTAGTAAATTAAATGATTCCTAGTTCTTTCCCTGCACGAGTCTCATTGTTGGTGTCATACAATAAAATGAAGCTATTATTATGACCTTTCAAATGACATATATCCCAACTTGATACACTCTGGGGACAAATCGCCCATTCTCCTTTTACATATTTTCGTCATGGGTGTCATTTTCATGGTTATTGGGGTACCTATTAACCAATATGAGGTCAAAACTAAAATCCAAGATGGCGCCGACGAAAAATTTGACTTATTTTCGTGATGGGTGTCATTTTCATGGTTTTTGGGGTAGCTATTAACGAATATGAGGTCAAAACTATAATCCAAGATGGCGCCGACGAAAATTTTACATCTTTTTGTCATGGGTGTCATTTTCATGGTTTTTGGGGTAGCTATTAGCGAATATGAGGTCAAAACTATAATCCAAGATGGCGCCGACGAAAATTTTACATCTTTTTGTCATGGGTGTCATTTTCATGGTTTTTGGGGTAGCTATTAGCGAATATGAGGTCAAAACTATAATCCAAGATGGCGCCGACGAAAATTTTACATATTTTCGTCATGGGTGTCATTTTCATGGTTTTTGGGGTAGCTATTAACGAATATGAGGTCAAAACTATAATCCAAGATGGCGCGGACGAAAATTTTACATCATTTCGTCACGGGTGTCATTTTCATGGTTTTTGGGGTAGCTATTAACCAATATGAGGTCAAAACTATAATCCATGATGGCGCCGACGAAAATTTTACATCTTTTCGTCATGGGTGTCATTTTCATGGTTTTTGGGGTAGCTATTAGCGAATATGAGGTCAAAACTATAATCCAAGATGGCGCCGAC
>CAJQZM010027886.1:0-15548 GCA_907164665.1 Colias nastes | reverse complement strand
TATGTACGTATTATTTTTGCTCTATATTTGCTAATATGTATCAAACAAATTTTCTATTTACATTTTTTTTTATTAATTAACATAATATAAACTAATCAATATTTTCTTTCTCCATATTCGCAATTAATAAAAATTCGAACGAACAACGTAATTGGTCATAAGTTATTTTCATAAGTAGAGCAAAATTAGTGCTAAATGGGGACTTTTTTATTTATTTGAAGCAGAATTTTTAAATAGAATAAGCCTTATTTATTAAACTTAGCAGTAGAAACAAAATAACCTATTAATAATATAAGTAAAAGTTCATTTAAAAATGGCACGTATAAATCGACGCGTACGATAATTCTATTTATTTAGGTCGAAGAATGTATGATTATTAATGAATAGAAAGGTTAATTATATGCATTGGAATCTAATTCAAATAAATGCTATTGATTACGATCTATTTACTTACTCATTTATTAATTGCTAGCGTATTATGCGAAATATGAACTAAGAATGAAATAAGAATATACGTTGATATTGCTATTCATAATATTTCAAGAAAAGTGTCTTCCAAGTAAAGAATTATATAACTACATAATATTGTTTTCAGAAATGAAAGCAATGCATGTTGTTATGACGTCACGGGCAAAGATTGATGAGTTACACAATTTTAAACAGAACATTAGTTAAAAAAATAGTACATATATTTAACTTTTAATAACAGCAAGCTTAATTAAATTTTAAGACGTTAGTTAAACTAACCAATTCGGTTAATAAAATTCAAACGTGGTATAAATCTGACGCTGAACTTGCGCGGGCGCATAACCGGTCGCGACGTGATTAAGCAGTATACTTTTTATCGTTTATTATTGTTTTCATTTGGGAAACGAGTTTTTAAACTATTTTCTTAATACCACAGATTACTAAGTAATGGTAGTACCAGACAATATATTATATTATGTACTAAACTGTGTACATGTGTTTTTAAATAGAACAAATGATATAAAATAGTGTGATATATGAATCGTCGATACTAATAACTTTGTAGTTTGTATGTTTGTTACGTTTTCGCTCCGCTGAGCACATAGTATATTATTTATGGTTAAAACCTGGGATTTTATGAGGTACACGATTTAAATTTACATCTATTTAGACAACCTTAACGAAAGGAAAATTATAAATATTTGTATTAATTATTACGCACCTAACAAATTTAGCCAAGTGACATACACACGAAAGACATACTATAAACCTTATTCGTACATAGTCATATATATAAATCATATCTACCTACTTAAAATTTCGAAAGAGAGTCAATGTCAAAGAAATATCGACATTCCGTAATTTTCTTCAAGCTGTTAATCAGTCCAAATATACACCCTAATCCTCATTGCAAAAACATGGTAGCATCTTTACAAGGGTGCTATTATGCACAAACACTATCAAAGCCGCTATTATGTAATCGCACGATAAACTTATCTTTCAATAAAAACCGCATCAAATCGCCATTCGCAATAACAATGTGTTATGATAAAAAACATTACCTTGAATTAAGATAACGCTATATTTCTAGATATTGCATAAATAAACACTTGATCTTTGGAATATAAATAATAAATATAATAAATTCTTTAAACAGACTATAATATTAATATTTAATTGTACAAATACAATAATAACTGTAAATGGACTGCAGAGTTGCAAAAATAGGATAGACTCTCTAAAAAGTTGATGCAATTGGTATTGTCATGTTTTAGTTATATTTTTGTTTTGTTTGTTCTGTCTTGTGGAGTCGTATAAACGTTTATTCCTTTCCTACTTTCTATAAAAAAATTCATGATATCAAATAAGTACATAAGTACATAAAAACACACTCAGATATAAAGCCTTTTTCTTTGAAGTGACTTAATAACAACAACATTTTCATCATCCCTAATACAAAATATTACACGTCATTTCTTATCTAGTATCTCAATCTAGATTTTTATTTATCTAGACCTCGCTAAAGCACTCAGCCTTCAATAAGTACCAACTACCGACAGATAAACAAAAAAAAAACCACTTGAGCCTTGTAAAAGTGTTTATGTACATGTCATTGTACAAATATTTGTGAAATGATAAGTGCTAAAATGTATCTATTGTTTTCTATGACGTCGATTGTTTTGGATTAGCGTTGACAAGTAGTCTGGATGTGTGTGTGCTCGTGTGTGCATGTGTTACGACATTCGCACGTGTATGTGTTAATTAGATAATCAACTACTAGAATAATTATTATCTTACATAATAGATGTGATAGATACAATTTAAGATGTTCGTCTTGCAATTACGTAAAATGGAATGATTTTATACTAACTTCATAAAAGCTATAAAACTGATAAACGACTTATATATCTATATACTAGCTTTCCGCCCGCGGCTTCGCCCGCTTTGTCTAAAACATAATAAATTATATACTAAAACCTTCCTCTTGAATCACTATCTATTAAAAAAACCGCATCAAAATCCGTTGCGTAGTTTTAATGATTTAAGCATACATAGGGACATAGGGACAGAGAAAGCGACTTTGTTTTATACTATGTAGTGAATTAGTGATATGCAAAATAACATCAAACTGCTTTCAACCAGTAATGCGTAATAATAACACAATAATCATTTAAGAATTTAACAAAAACGACACTACGATACCTTCTCAACGATAATGAACAAAAATATACACACACATAGTTACACACAAGTAACTATTATTTACCTTATACTATACCGTATCTACAATATAGATATTAATCCATCTAGTCAACATAATAAGCTTATCAAACAAAAACAATAACACTTATTGTATATACACGCGAATCATACGAATACAAAAAAAAATCGGTCAAGTGCGAGTTAGACTCGCGACACTTGTTCCGTACATAATATGTATAAGCTAAAGAATAAGAAGCAACAGCAAAAAAAATTTTCACCTATCCAATTTAATATCGCACCAATCGCTGATTTACCTCGAATTTTTATTATGTACTAGCCGCGCCCCGCGGTTTCACCCGTGAGGCTCCGCTCCTGTTAGTCTTAGCGTGATGATATACAGCCTATAGCCTTCCTCGGTAAATGGGCTATCTAACACCGAAAGAATTTTTCAAATCGGACCGGTAGTTCCTGATATTAGCGCGTTCAAACAAACAAACTCTTCAGCTAGAATATTAATGACATATATACGTACATATAGTATAAATAGTATAGATTATTATAGCGGCAAAAGAAATACATCATCTTTCTAAAATTAAACTGTCTAATTACACAAATTATCCCGGTTTATAAGATACAGCCTGGTGACAGACGGACGGATAGACAGCGAACTCTCAGTAATAGGGTTCCGTTTATCTTTCGGTACGGAACCCCAATAAAATGATATCAAAATAAAATACATAAGTAATAAAGTAAAAATGATAAAGGTGAATGTTCGTTACGATCTTGAACTTGTGAAGATAACCTCTTTTTTATATGTTTAAAATATTATTGCACAGCGAACATATCTTGAGCAGTTCAGTAATAAAGATATGGCATAATATGTTGTATAACCATTAACCATACATAAAATATACCTCGATAAAAAAAAAACATATTTATTGTTATAATCCAAAAGTATGATTTATAAATGATCTACTAACTAGTCGTTGAAAACTTGAAACTAGTTGAAAACTGTTGAAAATTAAAAATATTTACACAATTAAAATTAACATAATACCTGATAAAATTATTCTAAATTAGTCGAGTATTTTTGAGTTAAATCGTAACAAACAAAAAATCAAATTGTTCCACGTTATAAAACTTGTTGTTATTTTTGAATTATTTAAATTAAAATAAATTGAGAAACAGAGGTTAAGCAGGTATTTAAAAAAATATCTTTATTGGCACTGGTATTATCAAATCATTAAAATTGTAATGATATCCGATATAAAAACAACAATGTTTTCAGATTAAATAAAAACATAATACCTATGTATCATATTTATTTAATACATAATATATACGATATTAATAATATTATAATGTGTTTGTATTTATTTCATTTAACAAACATTTGCTTAGTTTACAACTACCTATGAATGTAAATAAAACGTATAATGAAAGAGATAATAAAAAAAAATGCTTTGAGCAAGATCTGCTAATTTTACAACTACCTATGTGAGACAATAATATAGTAATCACTACATAGTATAAAACAAAGTCGCTTTCTCTGTCCCTATGTCCCTTTGTATGCTTAAATCTTTAAAACTACGCAACGGATTTTGATGCGGTTTTTTTTTAATATAGAGTGATTCAAGAGGAAGGTTTTAGTATATAATTTATTAGGTTTTAGACAAAGCGGGCGACGCCGCGGGCGGTAAGGTAGTTATATTATATACGTCAAAGTGTGATGGAGCGAAAAAGAGATAAGTGAAGTAAAAAGTGGCCAATTAACCACATTTTGACGTGCCACTCGTGGAGCGCTAATCTGGGGGCACGGTAGTGCCCCCGCCAAGACGAGCCAAGCGAAATCGAAGCGCACGGGCACTACCTACCTTTTCTCGAAGCGCTTCGACGTTTTTTTGAACCCTCATAACTTGGGTTTGGATTATGCTAGATCAACAAAATTTTCGGGATATATTGTCAATAGCGGACTTATTGAACATATTAAGTTTTAATTACATTAACTTTTATACTTCAGATTTTATTTATATCTAAAAAACGCTAATTTCGTCACTGACTCACTGATGATCATCAAAATTCTTAAGGTATTTCCTAATGTCCTAGAAAGCTGAAATTTTGTATGTAAGCTAGTATTAGCACACAAACAACAAAAAATTATAAAACTTGTAACTTTCATCCCCCAACCCCTTAAACTAGGGGATGGGAGTTTGTATGAGACCTGTAATTTTAAATTAAATTTTGATGACGCTAGAGGTCTAATCTAATAATCTAAAACTTGGTTCCCCTAGATAGATATATATATGTATAGGTACTCCTTGTTAAAAAAAAAATAAAAATTTAATCGACATATTATATACTTCAGATCAGATCATATAAATATGAATGAATAGAAGTGTTGCGAACGTCTCCTGCCTCTTACGTCCACACAGTAGCTAAAAATAAAAAAAAATTGTCCTTGACAAGAGAGTGGGCTATAAAAAAGGCGTCTCTGATGTGCAAGAAATACACCCCAAAAAAAGAAGAAAAAAAAAAAGACGGGTTGCACTCCGGGAGTGCCGGCAGAAGTGAAAACTTGATTATTAACGTTCAGCATGTTTGATATTTTGGAATGGTATCCGTCTTACGCATGGAATATAAGGGCTAAAAAAAAAAAAAAAACATCCGTCTTACGCTTTTTCGATCAGGCCACGTGTCCTGACGCGAGTTTAAGATTTTATACCCAACGCCGCTAAAGAAGTTTTCACTTCAAAATTTTGTTACAAACAACTTACAAAAAGAAATGAAATCCCACCAAAAACATTTTCATGTAAAATGTTGCCAAGACGAGCCCATATGACTCGCACTGTCAAAAAGTTATCAGATCTCATGTAGAGCCAAGCTTCTAACACTACACGCCCTAACTCTACAAGGCCTAACTTCACAAACTCTACACCTTAGTCAAAATATGTGGCTTGGCCGTTCGTTACTACAAGAACTATTGTATAACACAAAAGTAATGAACAGTGAATTAATTTTTCACCTTACGCCGATGTGAATGTAGCGAAATGGCCAAGCCACATATTTTGACTAAGGTGTAGAGTTTGTGAAGTTAGGCCTTGTAGAGTTAGGGCGTGTAGTGTTAGAAGCTTGGCTCTACATGAGATCTGATAACTTTTTGACAGTGCGAGTCATATGGGCTCGTCTTGGCAACATTTTACATGAAAATGTTTTTGGTGGGATTACCTTTGTCACAGCTATATCTTCACCTTTTTACCTATAATATCATTGTGTTGAATTATATTCAACATGATCACCTGTAAAGGGCATTCACCGTTACATAAACAAACCTACAAAACAAACAAAACTTCTAAGAATTTGTGACGTCACAAAGAAATGATTCGGAAGCATTCCAGGAATAACCATTGTTTATCAATTGCATTATGAGAAATACAGGAGTAATATGAATTAAATGAAATACATATAATATTATATTCCGCGCTATTTTCCGAATCGTCTAATAAGACGAGATATAATAATATTCACATGTATATATAACCCGCACTAATCTTACCAATATGTTCTAATATTATGCGAAAGTTTGTGAGGATATATGTATGTATGTTTTTTACCCTTTCACGCGAAAACAACAGAACTGATTTTGATAGGACTTGGCAGTGATGTAGGTAGCTTGTGTAACACATAAACTACAGAAGTACTAGCTTTTGAGTGTGAAACCGCGCGGCACAACTAGTTAATAATAAATACATATTTAAGGAGAAGAATATTTAGGATCTAAATATAACGCACTATCTATGTTACACGTGATTAAATGATTATAATTACGCCACGGGAGCGGCTATTTTTGACGCCAAAATATTCTTCAAGTATCGTACAATTTACATCATCACTACAGAATACTTAATAGTACCCATCACTACATAGTAAAAAAGTCGATTTCTCTGTCCCATTTTCCCTATTCCCTATATGTATATGCAGAGAGCTCGAAATTGTTTTTCCTCGGTTCCACAACTGTTTAACTAATAATTATTTCTAAGTATGATAAAAACGCTTTTAAAAAATGTAACGTCGAGGTAAGGATAACACCAAAACAATCAAAATGATTCTTATAGCTATTAAACTCGTAATTATTTTAACCTTTACTTTTAAGAGATCAAATAATCATCTTACATTATATAATTAAAAGATAGAACCTACAATTAATTACATTTAATTTTGACATTAAATACAAGAAACCCTATAATGAACCGATTTTGAAACATAATAAGGCAATTTTGACCGACATATCTATTTTGATAAATAATAGACCGACAGATCTAATAACTAATTCATTGTTAATTGCGTAGAAATCTGTTTATTGGGGCATAATATGGAATATTTATCGACACGATACAATTTATTATTATTGGGAGCACGTAATACATTGCTAGTTGCTGACTCTGGATCCGCCCGGCTTTGTTTTTCTTTCAAGTTGCAATGGAGCGAATTTATGATATGACGAGCTGTTGCTAGCAGGTTCACCCTAAAAAAGTTCATGATAGTACAATCTTTCATACCATATTTTATACCCTAGATTTTACCAAAATCTTTTCAGCCCGATCGTTCCAGGAGTTTTGGCTGTGCGTTGATAGATCAGTCTGTCCTTTACGTTTTATCAGCTAATCACTACATAGTATAAAACAAAGTAGTTTTCTCTGTCCATATGTATGCTTAAATCTCTAAAATTACGAAACGGATTTTGATGCGGTTTTTTTTTAATAGATAGAGTGATTTCAGAGGAAGGTTTTAGTAAATAATTTATTAGGTTTTAGACAAAGCGGGCGAAGCCGCGGGTGGTAAGCTAGTAATGTATACCCATTTCATAATATTTAGATTACCCGTATGTTGCAGCTATAAAAATTCACCTAACGATAACAAACTGTGTCTACCAAGGTCTCGTGCCAAAAATGAAGTTTATTAATTACGTAATTGTAGCTTTAAACATTTTGTTTACTAACTAGCCAGTTTTAAACTAGGATAAAAACTAAACAAGCAAAAAAAACCGGCGTAATTATGCAACTTTTTAAATTTGATAGTCATGCGGAAAGCTAGTACAAGATATACGCAAGTCGTAGTAATAATAATTAGACTTTAGAGACTTGAGTAAACGTCCGTTCCTATTGTAGTCATTATAAACGATGACGTCACTAAACATAAACATTGTTTTGACATTTCTCGCGATAATAGAGGCCGATTGAAACCGCTGAACGATAAAATTTATTGTTGTTTATTTCGTGATGGACATGTGTGTGTGTGTGTGTACATATACACGCTTTAGTGTTTGTGTGCGTGCCATTGATACAAACATTTATGCACAGAATACATAATAGTAGCTAAACGCTACAGAACGGACACTCTCCGCCTCCCGCCAAAATTAAACACTTACCTCACCCCGCACGATAAGCCTAAAATGGTCCGCATTTTTCTGCAAGGACGATACGCAACGAAGATTGACAACATTAATCAAATTGACTTAAAGTAATTTTATTATTTTGGATTTGTGATTATCGTTTTACGTAGAAAATGGTTAGATATTGTGCTGTTTACGGATGTATTTCATCAGAAAAACGCGAATTTTTTTTTACGCTAGTCACAAATGTGCCAACCATAAAGCGTTAACACACACATTTGCAGTCTCTACAGTGTGACTGTCAAAACGATAATTTTGTATGGAGTGTCCGGGGTGTGATTTATGGGTAGTGATAAATATTATGTATACGGTATACTAAAGAAAGATAAAAACAGTATGATAATTATTAGCTGCGGGATTTTTTTTGGAACGAAGTTCCTTATCGCGCGTTGCGAATGGGGCTAGATGGAAAAAATTAAGACGAAAAGTTGTAACGACATTATTTGCTATAGTTGTAAGCCGTGCGGCGTGCGCGTGTTTCTCTGTCTGTCTCTCTGTATCCAGGTGTCCCTTGACATAATATAGCTACTACCAATACAGAAAAATACTTTTCAACACAATGCAAAGATAACGAGTTTCCTATTCACAATTTTCCGCGATCCTCAAGGAAAATTGCAATATAATTCGGTCAAAATTAATAATTATAATATGACGTCAGCAAAACATTGCACCGTGCCAAGATTTTGGCGATTAAAATAAAACTACCGTTAGTGTTTATCAAGTAATATAAACATAGGTTTAATATTTACAAATTTTGGGTCATAGCATAATCTTAAAAAGAAATAACACTATTTATTCATGCAAGCTACTATAAAAAAAACAAAATTCAATTCATTCAATTCTCATTCTCATTCATTCATTCATTCAACAACCTTAAAAAACCTATAAAGTATCTTATCAATCTAATATTCGGAATAAACAGTATTATATAATCGTGACTCATATTCTGATTATAAATTATTATGCATTGCAATCCATAATAGGAATACAAGGTCACGTCACGTGTTATTGTTGCTAATTATTATTATCACTAAAACAATAAAATAAATATAATTGATACCTTAGATTATAAAATAAAAGGCAGATGGAGCATGACAAATATGACAATCGTCCATCGCCTTTGTCAAAGAAAATACGAAATCAAAAGCAAATACCAACCTGCGCCAGTGCTATAGCGCATCTAGTGTCATGCAATACGTCAAAAGGGGTTTGGAATTTTAGTAAAAAAATGCTGTTTTGTGATATTAAAACGCTGTAAAATTTGTTCCCGAAAACAAAAAAAAAGATAAAACATCGTTTTACAGGTTTTCTGTAGATTATTTGGCTTATTTTTTTTTTGTTTATACAATGAATAATTTTACATGTTAAGAAGGAATACAAAACTTCAACGTATGCTGCCAGTATTTTGAAAATGAATTTGCCATTTTTATGGGTAAAACGGTAAAATGGTTAAAAGATCTTCGGGGTAGTGCTGTTGGATTTTTCGATCGTAAATGTGATTATTTGTATACTTAGTGCAATAAAGGTTCATGATCTTTATTAGATTATTTTAATAAGCCTTATACATTTTTTTGTTACTTTTTTCGCTCGCTATTTAATTCATGTGAACTCCATGATGGATATATGATGAAAATAAAATGTCCCGCATTCGACTAAAAAATACCGCAATTCGCATTCATATATTTTGAAAAATAAAAAATAATATAATCATTGTAATATTGCAACTTTTTTTATGTAATTTATTTAATTAAAAATTGAATAAAATTATTTTGTCCATATCTAACTTTAGTACATTGTAACTCAATGATCTAGCCCCCTTTCGCATCGCGCGATAAAGAACTTCGTTCCAAACCAAACATGAAACAAAATAGGGGATAGAAATATCTACTAGAAACAGCTAAAGGTAAAGCTTATGCGAGCGTAAAACTGCATTCTTAAAACTAGTATCTTTGTAAACCAGGTCAAGGTCTATCTTAATGCGAAATATCATCAAAATCAATTCAGTATTTTACGCGCTATTGCAAATCAAACTTTCACATTTAACATGTAAATCTTTTCAAATATCAAGATTGTTATGTTATACTATAGATAATATACGTTATATAGCTGACTCGAAAAACCGGACAAGTGAAACCGCAGCGAGGGTTCTGTACATAGATGTAAAGCCGGTTATTAACGATTTTAACCGTGCGGTTAAAAATGCATTTTTCGTTATTAACGGTTAATTAACCGTTAATAACCGGGGGCGGGGGGAGGTTGCGCGCCGGCAGCATGAGATGATGAAAGGTTATCGTTTTTAGGCTATTCATTTCATAATTATTATGTTGCAATGATTAAAGAATCTATTTTAATCAATATGTACCTATAGTAGATAGGTATCAGTCGTTTATGTTATGTTATTTATTATAGGTAGGTATAGGTTTGTAGTATGAATATTTTAGATACTTAAATTGTGTTTAGTTTACGTTAAGTGACTTACAAAAAAACAAAACACAGTACCATTTTTATAGGTCGCAGTCGGATAACTAACCGTTATTTACCGCACTTTATGGGTAGCTAACCAAAAATTTAGTTAAATAACGGTAGCTAACGGGTTTTTTACAACTATAGTTCTGTATAAACTATTTTTTATAAGTAACTGTAAATTTATACTTTTCACAACACAATAATTATCTCTATAACTGTGCTATAAAACGTTGCTTCGTATCAAATTTCAAGATTCTGTGTCCACGGGAAGTACCCTGTAGGTTTTGATTGCATCATAAACGGCTGTATATTATGATTTCAACGAAATGAACCTTTATCGGTTTCAGAAACGTCACGTAAAAGGCAAATATTCACCAAATTAAATTATCTCAAGATTCCTAAATCCTAATCTATTTAGCAAACTGACGAGCCTCTAAAGTCTAAACTCTAAACTGATACTCATAATGTACGTATACATAAGGTATACGTGTTTGCGTACGTGACTTCAAACTGCTTTTAGCGTTAAATTATTATTTGTTTGTTCACAAAAAGCTTTAAGAATTTCACTAGCCTCATGATGCATCATGCAACCTCCTTTGTGATTTTTACTGCAGTTTTCCTCAAGATACATCTTTATACATTACTCAAGGTACATTATAAGAAATAAGGTACTCGAAATTAAGCAAACTACAATGATCAATTTGATCATGATAGTTAGGTAAACTTTATATTTAACTAGCGATCCGCCATTTAACTCCAAAATAATAGGTACCAAAATATAGAAACGTTGTTTCTTAACTTAGATTAATAATAAATAATAATTCGTTTGAATCATCACCTGTGACGTCACACAATTCCTATCCTTAGTTGAATTGCTGTTCTAGAACATTCGACACCAAAACAACGAAACTTATATCACATAACATAAAACATACATATCACATAACATCATGCATATGTACGACACTACCGCAGAACCTTGTCCAAGGTTTCACCTCAACCTTCGCAGGACACGCTGCACTTCCGTTAATAACATCTCGTGACTATTACGCAGTTATCTTCACTACATAGTACATATTATGTAGGTTATATTATATAAATAAACATAGTTTAGTAAACTAAAAAAAAACGCTCTAATGAGATAGACGGTATTATTGTATTGTCACCGATCCTTGATAAGTGTACAAATACAGAATTAAATCTGTCCGTTTAATGTGCGTCAAAATCGAGTAGGAGTCGGTCACATACAAACATTTAACATACAGATTACAGGTGAAGCTAATAAAAGTTTGTTAAAAACATGTCAGGTAGCGTTAGCTTAGGTACTATTAAGTAATCCAGCCTTTCCCAACCTTTTCCAAAGGTGGACTCCTAACGCCACCTTACCATGTTCTACGGACCCCTAGCTCTACCTTATCATGATCCGCGGACCCCCAAAAAAGCTTATTCACATAAGTCAATCTATATTATTTTAAAAATTGGTTGATTTCTTGCAGTGTTTTGTATGAAATAGCTTAGCCACCCATCACTTGACAGATTATTCCATCTTAAAACTGAAAAATACAAAGTCCGCCCGTCAAATAGTTTGGTCACTAAGGCTTTCGTAATTTTTTTGATTTGTCTACGGACCCCCTGGGATATGCTAGCGGACCCCAGGTTGGGAAACGCTGAAGTAATCTAATAGAAGCGTGATAAGTGATAACAAAGTCATTTCCCACTGCCTTTCCTTATATATTCTTATACTAATACTACGCAAAGGATTTTGTCGCTTTTTTTAATAAAATTATACTACTAGTAGGTATTTATAGCTGTGCTCCACGGTTTCACCCACATTAATTTGAACAAAAAATCAAGGATTAATACATAATCTACTATATTGTTTAGGCAACACACGCAACGGATTACGGAAGCCCACAAAAAGGAGTATTTTGCCGGTCGTGCAATATTTTTCATTACTGCTCCGCTCCGATCAGTCGTAATGTACTTTGTACTTAACTTTGCAAATAAAAAAACACGTGATTGCTAACAATTGTAATAATAAAATTATCTTTACTGTGATTCCTAGTCACCTCATAAAACTCAAATAGACAACATAAGGATAAAGCCTAATTATATTTTTTTACAACTTTGACACACCCACCTCTCGAAATATAATGATTGACCACGAAATTATCTAGTTTGTGACGTCAAAATACCTGCATACACATACATAATTAGAAAAACATTATCCCTTTTCCATAAAAATCGTTTAAAACTGAAAAGCATACAAATAACACATGTTTGTTAGTCATCATATCAAATTCCATAAAACAATAGGCATTGCATTTATCATATTTGATGTAGGACAGCATTAAGTTACTATTGAATGGCATAATTGTCTTTCACATTAGCGTTGTTTTATTGTGTGCTGTTCAGCCGTTTAGATAGCTGTTATCATTGATATTAAAATAGTTTTGTCGTCAAATGAACGTGACTTAAATACATCAGTGTTATGATATAATGAATTATTATCAATATATAATAATCCAAGTACCTACCTATAGTATATATATAAGTTTGTCATATTTTACACATTACGCAAACAGGTTTTTTGGTAGGTACATTACACATTTATTATCTTTTTTAATGTTGACAAAAAAGCCTTTTGTGATTTCCTAAAAGCTTTTTTAATTTACATTCAAACATCATACCTATTCATTGCAAACATTTTATGAGCAACAGTTTATCAAAAATGTTGCCGGTAAGTTTCTTTAAATGCTGTCAGATGTCAGGATAAATTTTCAAGGTCGCGTCATGGCAATACGGTCACGTCATGAAGTAAGGCGACGATTTTGGTATCTCTGAATCTTGCCAAAGAAGTTTCACTTCTGACACGTGTGCTCCGGTGCTCGGCACACACGCTGTTTTTTTAATATGTATTAGCCTGCGATGTATCGAATCCGAAAGAAACACCACGATTGTTACGTTTACGCCCTAACCACTGACCCAACGCGTCAATCACAAATATAATTAAATTCCACAAATTTAATTAACTTCTTGAAATTATATGAACCATTTCGTTATTCCCAGTTTAATTTCACTTTCGCGAAGGTTTCGTATGAATCAACAGATCATAAGGAAAATTCTTTGAAAACAGTTATTTTGCAAGCTCGACCTCACAATAACAAAGTTTAATTAATAAAATATAAAAGAAATGGCGGAAATTTAACTTCGTCTTTGTTTACACTCATATTACAGAGAGAAAGAAAGAAACATTTTCTTAAGAGTCCTTATCGATTTTAGAGTGATTTTTACTTGTTTCTGTAATTCTTTAGAAGCTCGTTTAACAAAAGTAAATTAGTAACAATGTGTGATGATATCTTAAATTAAAGATTCATTCAATATCTAAAATACGTTCGAGACAATTTATTGATATTCATTGTCCAGTTTGTTTAATAGCCAATAACCTAAGGCGTGTTTCAATTTTTTCCATGCGGGACGTTCGTGTCTTTGTATTTTACACGGAATTTAATAGAAGAAGTTTTCTTATAAAATATACTACAATAAAGACACTGAGACATCCTAAAATATGTTCGAGGCAATTTATGTACTTTTATTGAAAAATTCAAAGAACATCTAAGTTAAAATAGCCTTACTTTGATGAAATTTTATGCGTATATGGCGTCGAATTTCTAGTTCTTACAACAGAGTTAAAAAAAAATAAAAAATACACACTAAATGATAGGTTAATGCTTAAAAATTTGCATTAAAAAAAATACATATTATATGTTTTATGAAAGAAATGGAATAATTTAAAGTTCTCTAGAATTTTAGATTATATACGGGAGCGCAAACGTTGTTACGGCAGATCTATATAATCGAATATTCTAGAGAATTTTAAATTAAACCATTACTTTCATATAACATAGTAGTTAGTTTTTTTAAACGAGCTCCTAAAGAATTAAAGAAACAAGTCAAAATCACTCTTAAAATCGATACGGCCTCTTAATGTTAAAATTGCGACATTTGCCACTTTTTATAAAGAACTAGCTGCGCCCTGCGGTTTTACCCGTAGTGCTCCGGTCCTGTTGGTCTTAGCGTGATGATTCATAGCCTATAGCCTTCCTCGATAAATGGGCTATCTAACACCGAAACAATTTTTCAAATCGGACCAGTAGTTCCTGAGATTAGTGCGTTCAAACAAACAAACTCTTCAGCTTTATAATATTAGTTATACTCTGTCCATTATATTATTTGCTTTTTGACAGCTTCACGCCTATGAAGGATTGTATTGTCTATGTTAAAATGTCATTCAAATAATTATTGTACTTCATGGACAGGCCCCACCCACTTAGTGATTTCTACACAGAATTATTCAATGATGTGTCGATAGATTATAATAATCGATAGAAATACTCTGTAATATGTATCCGATACAGAAAAACTCTTCTATTATGTAATATAATTTAAACATAAAGACAATCAAATTGTAAGATAGAAACCAATAAATGATAAAATATTAGTTTCGTTTAGTTTTAACATAAAATGCATAGATATGTGGTCTTATTATTACATATCTTATTAGTATGTTTACGTTGTAATTATTATTTACGTACCTGATTCGATTTATGATAATATTTTGAATTTATAATTGAAATGGTATCACAATCGATAATCTTTTGTACATCACTTCTGGTATCACCCGTCGAGCTGTCAAAAAGCAATTCTTATAGTGGACAGAGTATAGTATAGATAAATACAATTTATAAATAAGTGGTAAAGAAACTGTTTGTTATAAGAATAAACTAAAGAACAGAAGTATCTGTTCACTTTTAGTAGAATTTAAAAAATTGCACAGGAATATTGAACCTCAATACTTTGTTCTCATAGTGTAATTAAATATAATAGAGAAATGTATGCAAACCGAAAGCACGGTTGTCCGACGATATTTCTAGAACAGCGGGTAAATCTTGGATGCATCTGG
>CAJQZM010027885.1:0-12619 GCA_907164665.1 Colias nastes | reverse complement strand
AACCTCGCCTCGCCTAACCTCGACGAGAGTGAAGAGCTAGCGTAAGAAGGGGACTGAAGTTTTGAGTTATGTATTTCTTGCTGGATTCAGATTTGGATGTTTCGAAATGTATTATATCCGAAGTTATTGAAATGTCACAGGCTATGTTTGAATCTTGTTTTGTTTTATGGAATTATTTCTCACATTCGACTTAGGTAGGTACCTATTAGATATTACAAATATTTTATCTATAGTCCCGTCTAAACTAGATTTTTAATTTAAAGCCTGTGGACATTTACTCCTAAGTATAATTTAATAACTATTCCATATTTGCCAGGTTAACGTTATTTAATTGTTCAAGCAAAATATACACTACAGGTGAAAATATTAAATAATACCTATTGTCTTTTCGTATCTTTCAGACACGAATCTTGCTGACATACGTGCTTATCACATAAAGCTGGATTTATCTTTGATATTTCAAGCATCGAAACTCGAAAGTAGGTACCTACGTGTCGATGCATTTGCGATATGTATGAAATGCATAAACAGTCTAAACCATATGCTTGATGATGATAAACAAATTCTTATCTTTTTTAAAACCAACATATTTAAATAAATTTTTAACAAATATCCTTAATTTCACAGGTTTTCCTGTTTTAACGCACTCGAAAAAGAGTGCCTTATATATTCTCTCCAATGGTTTGTGAGGGTTTCAAATCTTATATAAGTTGGTACCTAAATCATTAAATTAACTTCTTTGTCATTAATTTTTTAAATAATTACGTGATTATTAGCAAAAATATGGGAAACATTTCATCAGGTGCAGGATAAAAAATGTTTTTTGTTTTTGTTTTTTTTCCGTTAAAAAAAATCCCAAATATCTTTCTAGTTTCTACCCATACTGATGCTAATTATACGTCCTTAGTTTTGAGTGGCACTACCTAGTGCTTGACTCACTTCCCACAACCTGCCAAACAATAAAAAAAAAAACACTAAAATCGGGAATATTATATAAATCGTTCCTCAATAAATCCTCATTTTTCCAAATCGGTTAATGCTTCACCAAATCTCTAGCGACATGGCAACCCAGCGGGGGCTTGTCACATTGCTATTAACATACAAGTATCCTAAGTACATAGCTAGGATTATTGTGATGTAAATGCCTCGACGGGGGCGACACGGAGACGACAAGAGGCACGCCCCGTGTCGTGATGTGATTTATAATTAGGGACCCTTCTATGTATTGGATGTCATTGGGATGTAATTATTTTTTTAGTAATGGCCTGGGGATTTTTGTCACAGTTTTTGTATGTATTTCGTTTTGTGTGGATTTTTTAGTTGTTGATTTAATTTTATATTGCAACACAATAGAAAAAAAAAAACACTGTAAAAAAGTAGTAGTAATGGACTAAACCCAGTAACCTATGGAGGCTATGGAAGTGCTATGGAACATTGGAACTTAGAAGTAGGTACATAATATCTACCAGAAATAAAATGTGTGGAAAGGTAAAGAAATTAAACACAGACGGAAAATATATTTTATTTATATTAAAGCATAGATATAAAAACACCTAAATACAGTAAAACCCTCGTTACAAATTTAAAAGAAAAAAATAAATAAATAAACCATAAATCCCGCCAAAACACGCCTGTACCTACCATAACCAACTCAATACAGATAAGACCCACATATTTCAAAAAGGTTACCACAACTGTCGTGTCACACAAAATAATATTTGAAAGCGCGTATTAATAGCACAAAAGCTTTTTCAAGCCGTAATGGAGATATTTATCAAATTATTCGTTATAATGCGCCGGGTATGCGGTGTCGAGTTGCTATTTTTGTCTTGTAATATGAACCTCGGTGAGCATTGCGCGCAGATTGTAGATAGATAATTGTTTGTTATATCGATCTTATTATCCGTCACGCAGCCTTTTTGGGTCGTTTTAAATGTCGGCTTTCAAAAATATTATAAGAATCTAGACATAAAAACAAATGTAGTTAGTTACATACAGACTACAGTACTCAATATTTAAACTTTCGATGTAATGATATTACTTATATGCCTACTTCATAATAATTTATTATAGTAATTTCATACATTCTATTTATGTGAAACTAATCCACTGGTGACTGGATATCGTTTAGGATTCTCATTTTTATTGCACTCGTCCCGGTCGATTAACCACCATCCCGCCGCGGCCGACTCTTTCGTTTTTCACAAAAATTTAAATTCATTTGCCGCGCGCGCCATCGCGTAGCTCTGACATTCTTTTTTTTTAATTTTTTCGCAAGGCATTAGCATGCGCTCCGGCGGCCGGTAACAAAGTTACGTACTCTGTGCATTACGTGTAGGACACAATAGAGGGCACTCGTTATCTACTTGACTGTGTAACTTCGTTTGTGAACGCTCACGTAGGTACTAGGTACCCTCGATACGATTTAACTGTGGAGTGATGAGGACTTTGTTGGGCCTTTTTTATTTGGTGTCGCTCTGTGGTGTCGCTAATTCTAATTTATATTCATGATAGTTACTCCTGTTATATTTTATTGAAAATATATTTCATAATTCATTTCGATTTCAAAATAGTTTGAAGAGATTTGTCTAGTAACTTATCTCATAAAAAATATCTTCCTCCTCCGGCTGTTCGTCTCCGAATTATTCAGGCCTTATTTTGATGTCTTTCGTTATCATGTTACTGAAGAAAATACAAGATTACTTGAAGATATTAGTAAACTATGAGATGAATCTATATACATATAAATGATGGTACTATCTACCAATAGTATAACAGTAATATTGCGAATTAAATAAGTCATTTTCTTTATTCGTTAACTTTCTGTGACCAGTCACCTCGTGTGTTAAAATACAACATTTTGATTTCAACTTAGAGGGTGCGTCACGCGTAGCGAGAGCTCGCAATACCTATTATGGCACCCCTCTGAAAAGATTCATTTAAAATGTTATTTTACACCCAGCTATGTACATCTTTTGTATCGATGCCTTTCTGTAAAATCACATTGTAATAAATTACAAAAGAGGTTTCGTTCGACTCCGAGCTCTATGCCTTATAGAAAAAAAAAAAAAAACATTGTCTATAGTAATTATGGCGGTTGACATGACGCCATGTTGTAACGTTAGGGTGAGCACTGTAACTGTTATTTAAGTTGTGTAACGTATAATTGAATGGACGTATTACTCTCTATTGTAACTGTTCAATGAATTTTGAATTTACGGTATTATATACTAGGAATCAATGATATTTTGTGAAGTCAAGTTATTGACTAGTTTATTTTAATTAATTGCGATACATACATTTTTCATAATATGTTGGTCCCTTTTATTTTAATATTAATTAATAGGTATATTTTATACACATAGGTACCTACATTAAATGGGTAGATATGCATTCCTTCTTTAACTTTCAAGAAAACCTAGATTGTGCACAAGCTAACTGTTTTAAAAAATGTCATATACTTATTTCTTATATTGAACTTTATCAAATTTTTAACAGAAAAATGTAATTGTATCTACTAAGGTACCTATCTTCTTTTTTCACCTTCACCTTCTATTTTATATCACTTAATGTTTCATCCAAAATTGTTTAGGCAATTAAAATGGTACCTACTTATAATGATAGATTAGCATCTTTATTTTTTTTAATGAAATGGGCCTAGTAATATTTTATTCTTTTATTTGTTAACAAATTTTATTCAATTTCTCTGATTTGTGAGCAAAACAAAACTCTGAGAAAGCATTAATTGCCCTTGAACGTCCTAGATGGCGCTAGGTGTACCGTACTGTTTTTGATTGAACATTTTATAACGACGCGGACGTAGTATAGAGCGCAGCGATGACATAATAATATGAGATATACCGATATGAAAATAGTTATAGGTAATTTAGTAATAAGTAAATAATAGTTTAATAAGTCCGTTAACCACGGCTAAAAATGCCCCTTTTTTATGGGGAAATGCATTTCACAACCGTTTTATTAATTTCTTTTGGCGTGATTATTTCATCACGCTCCTGCTACTTTTCCGCTCACGTATTTGTTCATGTAATTTCAATTTTAAATTCCCGTGGTAACGCGACGTTTCACCGCGGTACAACGTAGCTTAACTAAGTATATCAATTATCACTCTCTAGCCATACACAATAGAAATATAAACAATAAAATATACTTATACATTTAGGTATAATATTTTATATAAGTAGGTAAGGACTAAGGATTTGGGTATGACATTTGGGTATGTCATTGAATTATTAATCGGCAATCGTAGTTCTGCTAGGACACATCCCATGCGAATTGCGATATGAAAATAGTTTTCTCTTCAGAGACTAAACGATTGTACACAAAAAGAAAAATAGGTATAAAAATCAATCAAGCAGTTTCGGAGGAGTGCGGTTACACTAACACGAAAATTTGATATATGTAGGTAGGTACCTAAAACTGTTCTACATAGATCAAAAGCCATAGATATTATTTTCAAGATGCCTACTATCTATTTGTAACTAATTGTAGTCACACAACTTCCATAGTCTAGTTGTTATTAGGTACTAGTATCTAAATGTTAGTTTTCAGTTGTTCAATCAATTGAAAATAGACAAAAAAAAGAATCATCTTGGCTGTTTTACAAGTGACAGTAGCATCGCCACCACAGATAAAAAATAATATAGACGTTACCATAGAGCATAAACTCGTTGAAGATGACGGGCAGATGCCAGTCTCGTAAGTGGCTTCGTTTGGCAAAGAGCAGACGGGCTTCTTCAACTGCCAACAATTATCACGCTGAAGGGTGCTGGAGTGATTTTTTGTGACTAGCCTAAATCTAGACTTGTTTGAGCTGGTAACCTTTTATTTATAATGAGGATTAAATTGCGGCATGGTCAATGAACTTGAAATACACTTCACTCGTATAGTTACCTACTCAATTTATTTCATAAATACTATAGAGAATAGTTACTTATTAGCTATTAGGTATTATATCTAATAGTTGTTATACTAGTTATAAGTATAGCATAAAACATACCTATTAATAATTAATTTAAAGGTAGTTAAGATACAGATATGTACTGGTAGTAGGTACCTATCTAAACTTCATATCTGAGTTCACAAAAATCGCAATAAATTACAGTATCTACTTATACATTATACTACTATTAATAGGTACCTACAACATATCAATAGATGAAGCTATTACAATATTCTCTAATAAATTAATAATACGTAGTTTATTTTAATTACAGATTCATAGGTGCCCTTCCCTAAATAAAACAAATCTTCCATAAACATTAAAGGACCATGCACCAAAACATAAAATATTTAATAAAATAAACATAAAATATAATATCTTTGTAATGCAACTGGTCGCGCAGATGTTAATTAAAAAGATCGTATCAAAATAAATACGGCATTCAAGTACTTTCTTCAAAGCAGATGCTACTGATACTGAATACAAAAAAAAATTCTTTACTCAGTTTGACACTTGAGCATACTTATCTGTGGTCAGTGTCTATGGCCAGTTATTGTCTCTGGTCACGTACGGCGCATAGACAACGGGATGAGAGTGTGGATGCTGTGTTATTTCAACTGGACCGTGCGTGACCGGCAACATGATTATGTTAGAATTGATTAAATTATTTGGGGGTTCCGTGGAGATGAATGCCGCGTCTTGTATTAGTTTTTATGTTAGTTATATCACATAATACTTAGGTACTTAAAATGAATAGATTGCTTGCATGAAATTAAGTATTATTATACTTATACCTAATAATTATTCTACATCGTCGAGTATCGTCATCGTTGAGTATTATTTTTGTGAATAAACAAACTATGTAGGTAATTGTAAAATTATTACTAGGTACCTTACGCAATTTCCAAATATCTACCTATAGGTATTAATTTAATTAAAATTTAAAAGTGTGTAGAGTGAGTAAGTACCTACCTACTCATATCTACATTTGTTTAGTTTTTGTACCTAGCAGAACATTAGAAATTGTATATAGGTAGGAAACAATATCCTAGGGGTCTCTAAACACATCGAACTGTTAATTGACGCTCTCAACCTTATTATAATTTTGTTTGTTGATGTTCGGATATTTATTTTTATTACTCGTGCGTAGGTACCGATTAAATTATTTTTATTGTTGGCCTATTATTGTGTTTAGAATCAATTGAATGACGTTTCATTGTAAGTAGTTATTTTAATAATCGTAGCCCGTAGGTAAAATAAAATGAGTTTCGAAATATTAATATTTTTAAACGAAAATAGTTGAATTGAATATGAATATTGAATATTTTATTCATTTTATTTGAAAAAATGAACTGAACTGGTGGTGCTTAATTTTGTTTATGTACCTAAAAGCAAAAAAAAGTAGCATAAAATTTTATTCGATTTAGGTACCTACTTGATTTAACTGATTTTTGTCATTTAAAAATCTTATAAAATTTTTGTTTCAGATTGTTTTACACTGTTGCATAAGATTTTGTATGCTCAATTATTAATTTAGGTTGAATTTGATAGGTAGGTACCTATTTTAGTTTTAGATATAAAGAATAGAAAAATTCGATCATCGACTACCTATAACAAGAAAAAACTACCTACCTATAGATACCAGCTAATAGGTAGGTAGTTTTTTCTTGTTAATAACGCATGAAGTCATAGCCTGGTCTAAATTATTTAAACACTAATAATTGCAATCGATTATTATTTTTGTTGCTAATCGATTCTGTCTGTCGAAATGTAGATAGGTATTGATGTTGATTTAGAAGTTTGACAGATGTTTTTAATTGCGATGTAGGTAGGTAGTAGGTACCTACTTAAAAAAAAAATACGAATTGAGTTTCTTGTTGATTCTTCTCGGTAATATACCTACCTAGCGACATTTTAAATTGGTGGTAAGAGGTAGGACCTATAAAAGTTAATAAGGTAGGTAGGTACCTAATTACAATTTGTTAAAGTTTAGGTTGTGTACATAGATACATAATAAAATAATGATAATGATAATAATATAAGAAAATGTTTTTCAGTTTTAATTTGAGTTTAATTCTTTTTGCAATCTTAGTTACTCAATATTAATTTAAACAACTTGTACCAGAAATCAATAGAAGGTACATTTATTTAGCTCAAAGCTCCAGGATTGATAAGGAGTGTCTATAGATGCTATAAGTGCTTTTATTATATCTATCTGTCACCAATATCTATGATCATATTGTACTTACTTGGTAGGCGGAGTTAATGTCAGCCAATCCTGTAACTGATACCTTACTTCTTCTAAATCGATTTCACACCAAACCCGCCTATATTCCAGTGGGATAGAGCACAATTTCCCGCCCATAGCTTTAGGTACTTTTGTAAGCGATACCCCAGTACTGTATAGAGTTGGAATTGAAAATTGTACTCTAATGTGTGTTAGTAGAGTTCAGTTTTGTTTGGTTTTGTAGTGTAATTGATATGGTCCCGTTAAATTGATGTTAGAAGCTATTTGGCATTGTATGTTTGGTACATAGGGGACTATTAAATGTTCTATATATATTATTATAATGTCAAATCATTTTATGTACCTGGAAGATTAGTTATCTTATTTCCATTGGATCAACTTATAGAATATGGAAACCGATTTAAAAAATGTTTTAAATTTGTATTTAAGTCTCAGCTGTGTCTTAAATTCTATGCTATACCTAAAAAGATATTTAAGTATACATATTTGTATAATATTATGTTGTGGTAATATTTATAACAACGAACTTTACCTAAGTTACGTATGTAGATGAACAAGTTATTCCAGGTGCCATGCTACAGTTAGATTAGGAGATAACTTATATTAGAAAATAAGTAAGTACAACAACCTTAAGTACTTATCTATAAATTAAGCTTGTCCCGTAGGTGCAAGATAAAATTTAGATAGATACCTACCTACTGGATGTGTTGGCAATCAAATTGAGTTTTAATTTTAACAACTATGACAGTATTATTGTAATGAAAAATTAAATAAATTCTTTGTTGGTTATCAATGTGTGGTTAGAAAAATTACCTTTTGTGATTGTAGTAGGTACCTAACCTAACTTTTTTTTTGATTCTACAAAACTTCGTTATCCCAACATTAAACAGTACCTATCAAATTTATCCGTCATGACAATCCTAGATCATTTCGTAAATTAAAAACGAACATTTCATCAGAGTTCATTCGAAAAAATAGAACGGGGAGGTCGCACCTGACGCCGTAGCCCGGAAGTCATTAGTAAATAGATGGACACAACCGACCGATAACGCCCCACTCTACTCAAAATTACTTATCACAATTTCCCATATACATTCCCTGCTAAAAACTTAACCCTTAACGTGCAGGGCGCTAGGTCGAAACTACCCCAACGCGCACAAAACGCGCGAAACACATTTTTGTAACGTCGTATTAAAAAAGGTCTGGCGACACCCCATTGAACTGTATCTATTGTTGAGATCTCTAAAAGATGTCTTTTGAGCTTTCAAAATGTCTTCGATTTTTTGCCCTCGTCCAATATTGAGCTTACACTAAGTAATTTCCTGTGAAAGGCATGTATTTTGGTAGCGATTTTGGTTAACGTTGATAAGATAAAATTTTTCACCGTAGAAATTTGTTTGACATAAATAAGTATATTTACTTACCTATTAGGTACATGTTTTCGTAATAAAATGTATGGAACTCATTTTATGACACATCATTTATTCAATCATTAATTAGAAGTCAATTCACATAATTTGCATTTTGTTAAAATTAATGAAGTGCCATTTAATAGATAATAATTTATCACAATTTGGATGGCGCCGTTAAGATCCATCTAGTACAAGGATACATTATTAGAGCATTTACAGCTTTTTGCACAAAATATTGGCGCCAGCCCGCCATTACAACTAAAGTACGTAACCCTCTCACTGCGCCAAATTATCATTTGGACCCCAACCCGTTGTCGCTTATTAACTTACCAAAACCAACAATCGTGATTAAATCGCGCGTGAACTAATAAAATAATAAGACTCGCTCGTTCTCTAACGCTTGATGTAAGACTGGGATTACATGACGCAGATATGAGTTGATATTGTATAAAAAAAAACTTATTTTTTTACGCGAAAGGTAGAGAAAGGTTACCTTGCATTGTTAAAAGAAATTTGAATATTTGTTGATAACCTTTATCAATCATCTAGAACATATAGTACCTAGTATAATATAATATAGTAGCCGTTCGCATCGGATTACACCTGGTTGGTATTGGGATAAAAAATATATTGAGGAAATGTAATGGCAACTAAAATAAATATCTTGCAATTTCGTTCCATCGTCTTTACTTAGATAATCATTGAATGAAACAATTATAAAAGTTGTACATAATAATTTTTATCTAAACAAATATTCGTAACACATCGTCGACCACGGAAGTAATTCTTATAAATAACAACAACTGAGTACAAACAAAACAATTATTTATATCAAGTTATGACCGGCTTATGATTTATATGGTATTTTATAAAATTTTATGATGACAAGTAATAACACATTAAAAATAAAGCGTGATTAATATATAATTCATAGTACATAATAAACACTTGTTAAATATAAGAACAATAACATAATTACACCCGGATATATTTATTTCCTGTCTTTATTTTTGACATATTAGGTACAGCTCAGATTTACGCTAGGTATTGTTTAAAATTTTACAGCGTTTAAATATATATATTTTTATAATATTTTAAAATAAATAATGAGGTATATTGTATTTTTGTGACTATTATTAGATACATTTTATGTGATGTTTTGTAATGTATTTTAGCGCATTATTCTTAACTATGCATTCATAAACATATTGGTCGTATAATGAAACGACGTCAAATTTATGTTCGGTAATTCACAACTCATTTGATAAACAAGTTTTAACTGCAGCATGCACCTAATATGAAACTTCTTTAAAAACTGAATGCGGAAAATCCTAGAAAATTTATCGATGTATAAGCTTTAAAATCCTTTGTTTGCAGTTTGCAGTTTGCACTACACAACTCATAAAATTTAGATAAAGATAAAAAATATAAACATAGGTACATTTTTTTTGCCACGACCAACATACCCTTGAAAACCATACCCCTTTTTCCACAGTCAGTCACAGCGGCATGTAGCCCCAACCACATCAAGAGTAAACGGCGCGGAGGGTGGGGGCATAAATTTCATTACAATTAGCTACTGTGGTACATGAATAATTCAACGGCCATATTCGAAGGGTTGTGCGATGACCGGTTCGCTGTTTGGTGGAATTGCTGCATTAATTTGTTTGCCCGTTGATTTCGACCTAGTTTGGATTTGGCATTAGAATTAGCGTGTTTGCTCTAGTGTGGCGTTGTAATTACTAATTAGGCTGTATGTACTATGTTTGATAGTAGAAAATATCTTGATTGACCCGTCAGGCGTCAACTAATGTGTTATACGTCGACAGTATTAGAGTGTCTGGGCACATGGGCAGAACAACGTTTGTCGTGTCAGAGTCCTCCTAGTTTAATACAACTAATGAAAAAAATGAAATTTAACAAAATTTTGCTTTGTAAGTACCATAATTAGGGTATCAAGTTAATTTCTCTCTGAATAAACAATTTAAAGTCTGAATAAGATGTGTTAAAATTACGATTCTAATAATATTGAGTGTTGGTAACACTATACATTATGTTTTAACCAAGTTTTAACCGTGCGTTGACAGTGTAAGTTCATTTGGTTCATGGTTGTCACGTCGGCGCAGACAGTTCACCTCTAACCTGGCTGATCGGATTTCAGGAGATTTGTGGTACAATTGAATAGTAAATAGCGTTGAATTGTTTTATTTTATATATTTTTATTTTTTATTTTCTTGGTAAAGGAAACCGCTATTAAGTATATTATGTGTAACATGTATTTATTAATATTATAAAGTGGGTTTACTACGTTATTAGTATTATGTAAGTTAGTTTTACGAAAAAATGATTCAATTTTCTTCGACTTTTTCATTTTGCAATATTATAATAGATACTAACTGTAGATAGGAGCTTCATTCGTGTGGTCCTAGATGATAATATTTACAGTGTATTGCCAGCGCGAACGGCGTATTAATAGTAGTCTTGTAAACCTAAGAGTCTAGTTATAGCTTGATCGTATTGATTTTTCTTTTATAAAAACTAAGGTTTGCACGGAAACTTTGAACTGAAACTCAAACTAGCTGCACTACATTTAGGGGCGCTTTAAATACATTCTGTTAAACTCAGCATACCTAATACCTATCCGCTACCGCCTATGACCTGAGACATAGTATTTCAGTCGTGCATAGACGAGCTCCAACTGTAATGACGGCGCCTGCACATCCGCATCTATTCGTCTTAAAATATCCTGTATTTTTGTTAAAGTACAAGTACTGATTTTTATAGATAAAATAATAGATAACTATTTCTTATTATGGAATTGAATACCATGCAATAGTTAAAACAGCAACAGAAATATAAAGAAATTGATTCGTTGTATTTATTTAGTCA
Source organism: Colias nastes (assembly GCA_907164665.1). Lineage (NCBI taxonomy): Eukaryota > Metazoa > Arthropoda > Insecta > Lepidoptera > Pieridae > Colias > Colias nastes. The sequence continues at coordinate 1,110 of CAJQZM010027885.1, read as the reverse complement.
TTTATCGGTTGTTAAATGTTTGTAAGTTATTGAAAATCGTTTTACAGTATAATTTTAATGCATTGTTATCGTTATGAAACAAACAATAAACATTTCGGCCAACTAATTGGTCTAAATGATTTAAAATAATAGAAGTGACATTTCGAAATGGCGCCTAAATAGGGTTACCATCACCAATATTTACTGTAAAAACATTTCGAAAATATTTGCGACAAGATGGCTAAATATTATTCTCCATTACATCGAGATGTGCCTAAATAAACACTCAGATACACTTCCGTTATTATATGAAAACTTTTTGCGGTATAAAATATTAGGTTACTGTTGTTTCTGTAAAAGTTTTCGGTTTTGGCGGTTCTCACGCGCCGGCGCCATGTTTTTTTATAAGTTTCACTGTCAAGGATGACAAACAGATTTTGGTGGGTTTAATAGATATTGTTTTTTGAGTAGGGCATCATATTAAACAGCTTTGTGGCGATGGTTTTGTCGACTGTTATAATTTTAATAGTCATCTTAATATCAGAAGATTGAACCTGTTTTTTATGACTTATTTAGCTTCAATAATAATTATAATCTGTAATAACAAAAGTATTTTATTGGCGGGAATACAAAAAGGTTTTATTTTACGATGTTAGCAAATTAGTGTATAATTTACAGAAGGCTTGTAAAATTAAAGTCAGTTTGACGACGTATTTAACCAACAATGAATTGCTTGACAACACTAAATGGACTATTGTAGTCTGCGCCAATATGTTTGTAATAATAAACAGTTAATTGTCTAAATTATTTATGTTCAACAATTTACTTCAATATTATAAGGTCATTGGTAATATTATATTTTACTATTCAAGATAATAGAGCAGTTAAATCTTATTAATCTTATGAAATATGATGTGTTTTCTGTTTGTTATAAGTACAAAAATATAACAGAAAAATAAACTATTTTTTGGCTCTTAATTTAACTCGTAGATAGATTCATTGTGTATTTTCTATTATATACCTACGTTAGTTAAATGTTTCATTAATTTCACTACACATTTATCAGTGTAATAATTTCCTATCCGTAAAATAAGTCACTGTCATTTGGCGTGCTAAGATGGGTAACTCTGA
>CAJQZM010027884.1:0-16147 GCA_907164665.1 Colias nastes | reverse complement strand
TTACAACTGCTATTACAAGTGCTCTTAAACTAAAGAACCACAGGACTATATAGTATGACGCACACATACATAACATACATGATACATTACACACTACAGCTAAACGCAAAACCCGAAAACGGCTCTTCCAATTCGGCACAAATTTTGTGAACGTTTTTGTTAAGGCACAAGGAAGGTATTATGGAGAGAGAAAACAAAAAAGGGGCAATAGGGCAGAACAACGACTGCCGGGGCAGCTAGTTTGATATAATTACGAGTTGACTAAATTTCTTCTATCAGCCTACATTATTTAGAGACAGTCTTTCTATCTATTAGATGCCTTCGCAGATATTAAAGATATCTTATGATCATTTATCATTCCTTTTGATAAGGCGATTAACACACGGCACGGCACGGCACCGTGTGTTAATCGCCTAAGCCCTAAGGCATGCCGAAGATTAAATTATATTATAATTCTAAATCGTATTCATTAATAAATAATTATGCCTTTATTAATCCTAAATGCAAAGCGGAATTTGTGAAAAATCAAAATCGTTTTCACAAAACGTTCCACTAGAATGTAAATAGAATTAATTGAACTTTAATGTTATTATTACATATTATGTCTTTAATCTTATTTTTAAGCCTGTTGGATTACAAAAGTTATTTATTTGTGTATAACTAGCTTATAAGCAAGGGTGCTCCGCCCAGGTTTTTCTAAGGCAATAAAAAGCCCTTGTTACTTAGTAGAGCTAGGCTTTCTATTGAATTTTTTTTAAGATCGACCGAGGTAGCTTTTGCATTAATTTATTGTTATACAAGATGCAAATCTTTCCCCTTTATTGTATGAATTAGTATTGATTTCAGAAAATACAAATAATTCTTAAATTATTGTATAACTGCAGCTTTTTTACTTACGTTACTTATCGTATCAAATGAATAAACACCCTTATAGTATTCTTTATGAGCACGAGTTGTGCGTCACGCTGCGCGCGTTTGTTACTCCTCGTTCTGTCGTGCATGAAGTTAAGATCCAAGAGCTTTTCATAGAAGGTAATATCTTATACCTGGATTTAATTTATATGTATTTTTGTTAAAGTCTATTATTTAAACGCTGACTCTACTAATCTGAGACGACCATATAGACGACATTTAAATTGATTACAATTTTCTTAACCAATTTACTTTTAAGGCGTTGCCGTTGTCGCTCGGCGATCGTCGCAATGCACATCACTGGCAAGTGACATCTATAAATAACGCCCTTAGATAATAAAACACTTAGCACAGTTAGTTTCTTGCTCAACCAGAGCGGAACCTTGTCCCGTCCACTTGACTCAGCTCACATCGTGGGAACTAATTGTTGATTGTTTATCAATGGACCTTCGCATCAGCAAATTAAAGCCACTATTGATATGCAATTAACTAATGAATGAGTCGAGTTGTTCAATGAATAATTAGTACATAACAAAACGTATTATCATGTAGGTATTATTACATTACAAGCTTCAATGAATATTTAACACTTGGTAGATATAAAGCAATAAATGTGATTGATATTACCTATTTATTTATTAAGCACTTTATTCGAAAAAATTAATCGCTTCCACTTAAATTATAAACAGCAGTTTATGATTTAAGTTAAGATATCTAATAATTTAGAAATTTCGTCGCTCATAAAGGTTTAAAAAAAAAGCTTGCTGCAAGGGTGACCTTTTTAATTTTTGCTGCATCCCTCGGCAATGATCTGTAAATGCTATAAAATTAAAGAAGAAGGGTTTTCAAGTTTAATGGAAAAAAAGTCTAAATATTCAACCTTACATTTAATTTATCTAATCTAACATTGGGTAAACAACTAAACAATGGGCCTTCAAAGTTCAATGCTTGTGTTCGTTGACGCGTGGTCCGTAGGGTCTCGGACATGCTTTTCTCAATGTCAATGTCACCTTACTTATGTAACATGAGATATTGCATTACTGTGACAGCTGACCCTCGCACACCTTCGAAGGGTTTCTATATTATCTGTCATTGATGCTAAAATATACATCGTTGTAGTTCGATAAGGTAACTCTTAAATGTAAACAAGAAAAGACACTTTTATCTGTACCTTTTGATGCGCTTATTTATATTGGTAATTTCTCAATAGTTTTAAATTTGTCCTTAATCAAAAAAAAATGTTTTCAATGTGTTTGTTTTCAAAAAATTAAGTAAATTCACGCTCACGTTAATTAGCCAATTTGCTGGTTTCATTTACATATAATTTGCATTAACCAAATGATTTAAAAAGTATAGGTCATGTGTGAAGGGATTAAAGATATCCCCAGTGTTTTCATTTGCAATAGGAATGTAGGTGAAGTAACGCGAAACGACTCGGAATTCGGACGTGTACGGTATACAACACATGCGCTGCATTAAACATTATGTTAAGCGAAGAGCTAAATTTCATTTCTGAAAAAGATGATATTTGTTTTATTTGCTCAAATGTGCCCTAGAATTTAGCGCTGTTTAAGTGTGTGTTTATGATTATCTACCTATATTGTCATCGTATGTGCAACGTATAAAAGAACTTGGGAACACTATAAAATAGTATTTATTTTACATTCGTTCAAGGTATTTGACCCCTGAATTAATGATCGGAATCCTCGTACACCTTTCTTCATATTTAATCATTCCACACTTAATAAGATGGAATGAAGATTAAAAAGTTATAATTATTTCACCGAAACTCGACCCTGTTCAGGGTAAACAAACTTATGTTAATAGGCAGGCAACTTTTGGAGACGTACATAATATATATGGGCGTTTATATAATATAAGTTTATACATGTGAGTCAGAGAACACACGTGTACACAAGTGTGAACACAAGGAAGAATGAACGAGCTTACAAGCTCGTTCATTCTTCCTTCCATTCAAATATTATTGATCATTGATCAACAGGAGTTTAAAACATTAAAAGTTACAAACTTCATGTACTTTTTTCTAAGACATGTTAATATTTTTTACAATAATTCACATTTGTAACAAGTAAACAAAGAACTATAATTTTCTAAACAATAATTTCATTGCGATTCTCCATATAGGTACCCAGGTACATATTATTTACCTACTTTGGGGTCGAAATAATTGCGTCTTGCTCGTAATGAATTTTAATTATTAATTTTTAACAGATAACATTTTAAGTTACTTGATAATTGTATCTAATAAAATATATAAAATAATTAAATACTCTATGTCAAAAATAAATATCGCTTCATGATTACAATATTATGTTTAAAGAAGTTAGTGCTTAGAGTACATTTACAATTAATTTATATACATAATGCAGTACATACCCTATAATATATTGCCATAATAGTGAAGCCATGCAGATTTATGTAAAGAATTTTATCGTCTCAGAAAAGCTTCTTGCAATTTTACGTGGCACTTTGTCACAATCACCTTAGAGCTGATAACATGAACATTCCGATTTCCGATACGCAGTAGCATGACTATCGACATTCTAATACCTTATGACAGAACTATTTAGCTAACAGTAATCTTCATATATTAACGTCACAATGTATAAAAAATGATGGCTTTTAGATTACGTATCGAGCGACGAGCCTATTCTTTATGACATTCTACTTCGATGATATGGTACAATACATAGTGCAGTAACTGTATGGCTGGTGTACAATAGCCGTGACGTCACAGAAAGCAAAGTCATGGTGGTTGCATTAGTAGTAGTGGGAACGGTAACCGACGATGAATGGATAACAGTGTCGTGAAGCCCTACGTTATCGGTTGATTGACGTATTATCAGCAATTGCGAAGTGACACTGCATTATAAGTAACATTTCAATGTTATCACTCTGTTATATTAACCCAAATAAAGCTTTATACCTGTAGTTTAATAATTGGGTAAGTATTTAAAGTTGTTATTTTGTGTTTGTTTATTCTGCATAAAACCAAATTATTGTAAACAGAAGGCGAATTATTACTTTATTAAAAGGATTCTTGATTTACTGAAAATGTTGGTTTAGTCTTCTTCTACATATACTAGCTGCCCATTTATGTCACGTAGAGGTTTGTTTCATTGAAGTGTATAGGTTAAATGTTTGTTGAGGAAAAATATAAGAACCTGTTGATAACAAATGTAAAGGCTCTTGTCACGAACAATTATCATTTAAACAGGTAAATTACTAGATAATTGTATGTTATATAACTTTGTATATTATGTTAGTTATTAGTGACCTCCCACTATATTGAGCTCATGACTGAGTTTATTGTTAAAAATATTATTATTATCTATCTTATTCAAGCTTATATCATTATGTTAATGTAATGGCTCTCAAAATGGTAGGTATGTGAATAAGGAACAAGGTAAGAAATTTAAAATAAAAATATGTAAATAATACATCTTTGTTATATCAAAATATAATACTGTACAGACTTTACATATGATGAGGATTTCATATTTGAATTGTATAAAAAATAGCTGCGTAACAAATATATATACTTGATTAGTTATCATAATAATTAATGTGCAACTAAATATGTATCAAAACTCTTCATTTCCCAGATTCCACAATGTTGATTATTATTAAATTATTATATTATGGATAGTAGGTATTAGTTTTTTAATGTAGCGTCCTTTGTTTTATTTTGTTAAAATTAGTCGCACTTATCATCGTATTTTAAAAAGGAAAAGATATGCATTGTTCATTAGAGTACTTGTAAAATATCACATTGCTCTATTTTTTCATTTTCTGCACTTAAATACAGGCAATCTATTACATACCCACTGAGTCCCCATAGTTATAGCCATCTAAACTTGATCTTGGTTTCCTTAGGTCGTGACATCGATTAAATGTATGCAAAGCTTACAGAGCTGCAAGTTATCACATAATACAACCTGCGTGACGCACCGGATGTTATTAAATCCCTCGGAAATTTAAATTTTGCTGTCATGTAACGGCGTTTATTTGTATTTATAGAATTAATCACACAATGGCGAATGGTTCATTCATCATTCTCGTTATTATTCTAATTATGTTGTATTCTTTTGTGCAATCAAATTAATATATTTTATAACAAATTCGTATTTTTGATAGAGCGATAAAAATCCTGAAATGGCATGAAAATATGTAATATATGACAAGATGCTCATACAATAACATTTGAGTAGGAATTTACTATTTTATTTGGCTATAAAAATATTTCATTAGGTATATCAAAGAATATTTATAATTTAATTCCTTAGTTTCAGATATTATCCTGTAAGAAATAAATACTTGTGATATATAGCAATTTATGGTAGGTTATCCAGAAGTGGCCGATTCGAGCGACTGTCAATTACTATAAATATCGATTTATTCCCTAATTATTTAACGAACTCATGGCCTTACTTTACTTGACCTTTGACTTTTCAAACAGTTATATTAATAATGGATACGTTAAGTTTTGTATCTTACATAATTATATATGTATAATTAATAAATAAATATACATATATAATATATACAATAGCACACAAAATCGTGTATCATTATATTTGAACTTGTATGCTCGTATATCAATGATAATATGTAGGCGTGCGTTGAAGTCTTTTCCTTGCAACTTTAATTAATTTAATTGGTATTTTTAGAGATAAGTTCTTGTATTAATACTTTTTTAAGAAGTAATTGAACCTGTTTAGGGCAATCTATTTATAATTAAATGTATAACTCTTTATTTTATCAATTAAATTTACTCATTTAATGTATAATATTATAATACGTATAAGGTACTTAGAATCATATTAAATGCATTACTTTGATTATATTATAAAAATATAATGAAAAAATATGAATTCGTACTTATAAATAATTGTTGACTTGACCTAAATTTAGTATCTATTTTATTAATCCATTAAAGTTTTGTATCAACTATAAATATAGAAAAATTACCGTTACGCATCCTTCGAAACGGGAACCTGTTCCAATAGTCAACAAACACTTCACTTTAGTCTGTTCGAATATAAACAACAATGAGACACCGCGGTTCAAATGTTTTATTTTTTTAAATGCGCAAGCGCAGCCGAGCACCGCAGCCGAGCTCTGGGGTGTGCGCGCTACCGACGTTACAACCCGACCGAGTTCAAGCTCACACTACACCAGCACTACTCAGAAAATACATCAGCCTCTTTAAACATAACGGGGTCATCTTGAGTCAAGCGATGGACAGACCACAAAGTACGGAAATTGTGGTCTCACAGAGATAGCTTAATCGTTAAATCAAAATTTATCGCAATCTATGATAATGTTATCTGGCGACTCTCCACCGATTTGCAATTCGGTCAAGCAAGAATTTTGTTTCCAATAGTAAGATATAGTTCTACCATATTACCTTATTTTATTACATCTAATATAAAAATATTTTGAAGTATAAATAACAACATGAAGATTTATGCAATCGAAGGTAAGAAACGCTAAATTACGGACCGTTACGAATGGCATTAAACGAATGGTGATTTCAAATTAAAATTTAAGCAGAGTCGTGAGGAACAATGGCCGTTGAAGGTTCGAACAGTAATAGCATCCTGCGATCCTAGCTGCGGCCGAGAGACCGGACGTCGAACCCGGGACACGACGCGCCTTCGCACTTCTAACACGTACTCGTACAATGCACTTATAATTTTATGTTTAGAACGATACGCCACGTCAGCTATTATCCAGTTTTTTTCTGTATTACATTCGTACATAATACAATTACAGCCACATACATACAAATATAATAATATTTTCATTTATTCTAATGCGAGCGCAATAATACCATCCTGTTATTTTGATGCAAATAAAAATTGATGGTCATTTTTTGTTGTGGACTTTTTGTGTGATTATAAATGAAGGATAAGTTCATTGTACCCTTGAGCTATAATAGTCGTTGTAGAGACCTATCTTTCTGCAGATATTTATGAGTTAGAGCCGCAGAATAAAATAGTCCGAATCATTAAAATAATATCATTTATTACTTTGTTCACTAGGAACTAAAATTGAGCAAATTATTCCTTATACATAATGCGAATTGATTTATAATATGACATGTAAAACATGTATTTAAACCCGATTTAAGGACTTACAACATTAAGTTGTCAAACAACAACTGTCAAATCGTTTTTACAAATTCTAATATAGGGAAACAAGAGCTTTATGTTGACTTAACTTAAAATAGAGATGCTTTCGTTTCCTCATATTGAAGTTGTTATAAAATGACTAAAGATTACTGCTCCAAGTAATGTTGAGATATGGCATTCAAAATAAATTGGAACGTAGTAGGGTTAATCCAACTTAACCCTGATGGGGTCTCTGACGGGTCCACACTCCTTGCTTTTCTGCCGACGGTTCTCTCCAGGAAATAGTCATCGTATTCCATGGAGTAGTCAGGCAAGATAGGGTTGAATTTTGCGTAGTAAATGGCAGAAAAACACGCGTACAACAGGAGGGCTGCAGTAAATAACTGAAATTGAAAATTATTAAATTACTATTATTATTTAATATGGGTATTAATATTGTATTGTTATTATCATTGCGTTAAAATAATGTTAATTATTCAATGTATAATGAAAATATACATAATATAATTGTTAGATCATAGAATTCATTAATAATTGTTTATGAATCGGGAATGCAATTTATACATGCTTTTGATGATTTCATTAATAATACATGTCACGTTTTATTAAATATTCCACACATTGACTTAATTGGACATTGGAATATACCATAACTGATATAATAATAAATTATTATAAAGCAGTAGGTACGTATGATATAGTTCATTATATTACGAGATAAATAACATTAATTATTATTAACACTTTGAAACAAATACAACAAATCAGTTAACGTTGGTAGGATCGATAACCGATTGCGAATAAATTTGAGAAAAAACCATCGATTAAATATTAATTTACAATCAGTTTTCTATGTTTACAACTTGATAACAAAACAACCGCAACATCGATTTAAGTAATTAACGACAATTCGCATTTTAACTACCGTTATTGTTTATTAACAATCAAAGCGGAAATGTACTACTATATACTATAATACTCTTGAATTATATATGTTTATTTTTTGTCAGTAACAGATGGTTTACAGGCTTTATGGGAAGTTCAATAGCACGACCTGCACGCTCGCAGCCTGCCACCGAAATATCACGGAGTACAACATAATAGCTCCTTTGACTTCTAACTCAATAAAGATGCGGTAAGCACGCCGTACAAATAATAATAAGGAAATAATATATGGACGTGATGGTTACGCAGCGTCTTGAAACAATAAAAGCTTTTTTGCAATTTGTCGATCCTAATACGAATATGTAATGAAGAATTTTATATTTAGAACTCATTGAAGTTCCTTTTATAAAATTATAAAAAAGTACAAATAATTTAATACATTTTATGGGGAATAAAAAACGAACTGGGAAGATAATTTGAAAATCTAAAGTGGACAAAGAGAATACCATTTAGGTAGGTATGTGAAATTAAAAATTACATGAACAGCTCAATTTATGAACATATTCATGAAAATTATTTCATAAATTTAGGATATTAATAGTATTATTATGAAATAGTTATGGTATTGAATAAGAAACATCAAATTCAAGGAAAGCTTATGCAAATAATATTTGGTTGTATAAACAACAATGACTACTACAGGTGCTCTTGTAACTAAATCCAAAAGGAAGACATGAAGATTACCATTATTCCACTCAACAATAAGAAGAGACAAAAAATCCGGAACCATTGAAGTAAGAAGCACTTAAATTATGACCGTGAAAATAATATCACGATGGCTGACAACATCTCAATTGACGACGTGTTTCGATAACTACACCGTCATAACATATTATAATTCATGTAACGTGGGAATTCTTTGTAATAACGACAATATGAAGTCACAATTGCTTTGTCCTCTGTCATAAGTGTCTCGAAGACGCAGTAAACAGGTAAATAGACAATAATAGCGCAAACAAGGCCCTAGGCAAAGCAATATTTCGCCCTGTGTGATGTGTTCATGTTGCGTGAGGCCATCAACACGAAGTGTGTCAATGTTATGAGTTTAGTTCGTCACTAACTTTCGGTTGGACAGCGGGATCTTTGTTTTTGCAATCAGTAATTAACAACAATAATTTTTCGCTACGATGCGCTACAATGCGTTAGAGGTCATATCAATTTGTAACAATAAGTGTGGCCTGCGACAAAGGATTCCGTTTAAAGCATTATCTCCAAAATGACATTATTAAATTTTACAAATGTGATCTCAATTGTTCACCTTAGTTATGTTGAGCACTAATACTTAGCCTGCAAGACTAAGCCTGAAAAAGCTTAAAATACGAGAGAATTTACTGGTTATCCATGAAACATACAGTTCCTAAGATATTATAATAATAGAAAATTAAACGAAACTCACTTGAAAAACGCTCCAGAATTTGAAAGAACCTTCATTGATGATCCAGTCATAGTATCCAGCCCACGGGTCGGTGTATCTGCCCTGTTTCATGGGTTTCGGCGTAGTCGTCGTTTCGATGTCGTGGTGGTAATGGTGGTCATGGTGCTCGTCGTAGTAGTCCTCAAAACCTCTTCCACTGACAGCCGTGCCATTACTCGGCTTTCTGCGTCTGAGCTGAAAATTTATTTTTTAAAGTTATTACACAATTTCCTGGCACTCGGGTTTAACGTTAGTTCTTTAATCCTCCCGTCACTGCACATTAAGAGAGTAAAAAAGAGCATAGTAGAGCTAACTCTATGTGAAGTTGCCTGTGCATTTTTTTCTTACTTTACTCTCAGTTTACAGAAGTGTCGAAATATTTATCAAAAAATTTCCAGCTTGAATACGGGAAAAACAATTGTCAAAATTGTGATCTGAATGCTCCTTTTAGAAAAAGAAAGTTTTTAGGATTACAATATGCGTTCAGAATACTAATAACTTATGTACATTCAACTCTCCAAAACCACAAAAGTGGACAAAGAAGTTAATTCATTAAATTGTAAGATAACACAAATCCTATGCACGAAAGGCAAACAAGTCGACAGCATCTTGCAAAGTGCCACAACTATTTATACAAACAGGAATGTCTAAACTGGACAATTAGCGCCAAAGACACCTGGTCACCTACTTCAGGTGGTCCCGTTAAGATGACCTGGTTTTCACTTAACGAATTCTATTGTTATACTATATTATTGAACATATTGAATAAATATTATGTAGTATCATTATCAGAATTCTATACCTATTATAATATTTGAAAAATATAATAATGGTATGAGCAAGACATTATTAATAATAACTAATTAGTCTTTCTTTGCTCATTACTCACACGTGGCAAATTACTAAATAATAAAAAATTGTTTGTCCCTATTTCAATTGTTTGGTTTAAATAGGTTTACAAATAAGTTAAATTTGAAAATGAATCAACGTTACAGTTTTACATCCGAAAAATTAATGATGGCCAAAAAATCGTATAATTACGATTCTCGGCTTATTTCTGTAATATTCACTAAAAACATACAAATGAGTCTAACAATAATGAATTCTAATCAACTTCGTATCGATTATTGCCTATTCTATCAAACATTGTTATGAAACACAATATTTTCATTTAATAAACTGCACATGCATCGAGTTAGGTACCTGTTTTATCCCTACATAGAGATAAATAGACAAGGTAAACTAACAAGATTATACAGTATACACCCTATCGGATCGAAGTTTGCATCGGAGCTTAATAATAGGTACGTTTCTCATTCTTTTATTCATTTATGACTTACCTTATTAATAACTGATGAACTTGTATTATTAGCAATGATCGGTGTAGTCTCCGCTTTCTTCCTATTAATATTCCTGACAATATCCAGGGCTGTCCTTAACGCTGTAAGTATCAACTCTGATGGAGGCATCCCTGATGATGCCGGTTCTTCACTTGGCGCTGATGGTGCATCTTCGACGTCACCGCTGTAATTATTTACGTATAATCCTAATGAAATAGTTGTATTGAATCGATGAACGAAAGCATTAGTTGTTAAGACTGTATATTATCACAATGTATAAGCATTTAATAATAATAATTAAGATATTTATTAAGCTTATTTTAACACTCTACATACCTAATAGAATCATATTAAAATGAGTAGGTATGTAGTCGAACATTAAAATTGAGCAATTAATATATTTTTTTCCGAATAATATAAATAAAACAAATAAATGTTTGTATGCTCGACACCGCAAGGCCAAGGACGTGTCAGAGAAGAAGAAAGCCTTCAACCGGGCCGCCAAGTCCTGCAAAAAGGCTCTACGGAAAGCTCGATTTGACCACGTCAGCCGTATAGGGAACAAACTGGCTTCTTACCCCTCTGGTAGCAAAGCGTTTTGGTCCCTGGCTAAGGCGGTTGAATCGAATTTCTGCCGCCCCTCACTTCCTCCACTGCTGAAACCGGATGGGTCGCTGGCTCACACCGCCGTAGAGAAAGCGAACCTTTTTGCTTCTCTTTTCGCGGAAAATTCTCGTCTTGATCCCGCAAATGCGAAACCTCCCAGTCTACCTGGATGCGAGGCGAACATGCCGGAAATTCGCATCCGTCAGACTGAGGTTCTTAAAACGCTGCGGAATCTTGACGTGAATAAAGCCAGTGGCCCTGATGGAATTCCAGCCATAGTACTTAAAACCTGTGCACCTGAACTTGCTCCTGTTTTGACGCGCCTCTTTCGCCTCTCGATGACGACTGGAATAGTACCGAAATCTTGGAAACTTGCCAACGTGCAGCCCGTGCCCAAAAAAGGCAGTCGTGCCGACCCCTCCAACTACAGGCCAATTTCAGTCACGTCCATACTCTGTAAGACTATGGAGCGTGTACTGAACAGCCGGCTCCTGGCACACCTAGAAGCGAACGACCTCCTCAGTGACCGACAATACGGGTTCCGCCGAAACCGGTCCACTGGGGATCTTCTAGCGTACGCCACCTACATCTGGAGCGAGGCCATCGAGAATCATGGTGAAGCACTTGCTGTCTCCCTTGATATCTCGAAGGCCTTCGATAGGGTCTGGCATGATAGTCTTATTGGCAAGCTTCCATCCTACGGTCTGCCTGCTGGTCTCTGCGCCTGGATCTCAGATTTCCTGAGAGACCGGTCGATTCGAGTAGTCGTCGACGGTTGCTCGTCCGACCAATTGGCTATTAATGCCGGGGTCCCTCAGGGATCAGTTCTCTCCGCAACACTCTTCCTGCTACACATTAACGATCTGCTGAGACCCGGTATCTATGGGTACGCAGACGATAGCACTGTTGTGGAGAGATATGCATCCAGCGCGCGAGCCAGTGCGGCACAAATCCAGTCGCTACGGGAGGCGATGGTCGAACGCATGAACTTGTCCTTACAGGCTGTCTCCGAGTGGGGCGAGGCCAATCTGGTCAAGTTCAATGCGTCCAAGACCCAGGCGTGTCTATTCTCCGCAAAACGGAGTCCATTCAACCTGACTCCGTCCTTCCAAGGTGTATCCGTGCCGATAACTGACCGCCTCGAGCTTCTTGGAATCACCTTAACGCCTACTCTTAATTTTGGTTCATACATTGAATCCAAAGCCCAAGTAGCCTCGAAAAAGCTCGGTATACTGGCGAAGGTGAGGCAGTATTTCAGCCCGGGACAGTTGCTCAATCTCTACCAAGCACAAGTCCGTTCGTGCATGGAATACTGCTCTCACCTCTGGGATGGATCCGCCAAGTACCAGCTGGAGTCGCTTGAGGCGATTGAGAGGCGTGCCAAGAGGCTCATAAACGACGATGTGCTAGTAGGCAAAAAACTCCAGAGCCTCGCTCATCGCCGCAGAGTGGCAAGTCTATCGGTTTTTTACCGGATACACTTTGGAGAGTGCGCTGCGGAATTGCACGACCTAATTCCGCCATCCCCATTTTTCCATCGTTCGTCGAGGCGCACAGATTCTAGGCATCGCCACATGGTTGACGTTCCATGTACCCGGACTAAGCGGTTCGGATCGACATTCTTTATTCGAACCGCTAGGGACTGGAACATGCTTCCTGAGTCTGTGTTCCCCGATGAGTACAATATGGGGGTCTTCAAGAGGAGTGTGAACAGGTACATTCTAGGGAAGCACGCTCCATCTTAGGCCACATCTCAGCTTACCATCAGGCGAGATCGTGGCCAAGCGCTCCCCTATCGCAGCATAAAAAAAAAAAAAAAAAAAAAAAAAATGTTATGTTTATGTTAACTTCACACGCTATCTACAACACGAAAGCTTACCAAAAGCATTATGTACATATTTGTTGCAATATGATAGCCCAAAAATTAACTTTTATGATAGTATCACTCTCAAGTCTTCAAATTCAAAATATAACCAAATAAAATAACTTACTGCAAGGGTATGTACTTGTATTTCGTGTAGGGCGGCGTGTAGGGCGCAGCGGTGTCGTAGTGCGCGCTCGCACCCGTCGCCCAAAACGCGAAGCATATCGCACCGACCAACACTAAACCGTGGAAGGACATCACTAATATATTCTTAGCCATAGATAAAGTCTTTTTTTATTTCAAATTTATTATCTATCAATGTGTACAGCTAGGTGATGTCAATCAGACTGGCTTCTTGAAAATGATACATCTCACTTAACGCAAAGGGAGCACGCATGAAATAGATTCTGCAAACAATGTCGTGTTGCTGTCAAGTGGCTTGTAAATTTAATTTGCGTGTTCCTAACGTCTAGTAAAATTTCTTTGACTAGTATGTTTTACTTACTTTGCTTGTTTTACTTTGTGTAATATTAAGTTATTCATTTATACAGGAAATTGGTTTAATGATTTAATACATAAGCAACGACCTTATCGCTAAAAGGCAATGGAGTATGAATTCTTTTGTCGCTTTTTCGAAAGAAAAAGCGGCTTTTGATAGTTTCTCGCTTACTTCGTTCAAAAAATATATCAATAAAAAATATATTTTACTACGTTATAAAAAGGCGATGGTCACTTTTATGGAGAAATGGCTCAATCGAACCTAGCATAGTCCACGATATTCAGTTATCGTTCAGGATCTAATTGTAATAATTTACAAGGCGACGGTAAATTTCTTATGTCTGGATACTTATCACTTTATGTGGGCGGATTATTGAGTTTCTACATTTTTACTTTTTAATATAGCACACCTGTGACAAACGGATCAAATCTTATGAATGAATCTTGAAACTTGTTCTAGTTTTGCAATTTTAGTGTTGTTGGTTCAATTTTGATATCTAACTAGCTCAGGCGCAGTACGTAGTACCAGTATATAATAATTATATTAAACCACTAATGACTAAACCTTATTTAAATCATCTGTAAATAGTTACCTAATTAAGACTTAAGCGTGGTGTAGGTCAGATATATAATCTTAAGTTAATGGTATTTCTTAGACACTTTTTTATGAGATATTTAAGTAATCATGCCAAATCTATTACCGATTACTATTCACATATTCACTATTGTTATGTATTACAAAACATAAATATGTATTACTAATATAGTTTCCATATTTATTCAGACAGCAAGGATCAATAATAACCTACTAAATGAGAACCTTTCGAAGAAGTAGTTAGTTTTTTTTTCACAAGTTCGATACGACTAACGACACCTAAATGAACCTAGGGCCTCTCGGTTCTACTGAAAGAATTCAGTATCAAAATTATGCTAGTTTATATATGCTCGTAGCATTAAATCTATGGTATTAACCAGGATCATAACAATACAAAAGTGTGATATTCGTATTAGTGTGTTTTATGCTCTATCAGGATATATGAACATCTTTTATTAATTTGGGCTAATCTAACGACAATTGAGGCAATCAACCATCAATCAACTTTTTAGATAATACTAGGAATAGCTTCTGACTGTCACTGTGTACTCTAGATTGATCGGTAATATACAAATCATATCGCCCTTCTTGAAATTTTGATAAAAGCTCAATGATGAACTATGCTATATACCCAGAGTAAAGTATTATACAAATAGTGGCAAAAATTTTCTCTTCCATAGACTTGAATATGTGTTGTTAAAATTTTAATTTTACTTAATTTTATAATTATTTTACGATGTCACATTACCCATATGAAATCGACATGAGTTGCAACCAGAAAAGCTCCTAGTCAGTGTTTCTACACGGCTTATTGGAGCCGCCATGCTTCCTTATAATTTCTAATAATGAAAAGATTATTGCTAAGATTAATTTATATTCACATTTATGCCAGTCTTTTCAGTACGCGTGGTGATTTTCATCAGGAAGAAGGTCGAAATCGAATTAAAATAGATCTATAATAACGAATAATAATAAATAATACGATTTATATTATTTATTTATTGATTCTCTACATTTTTTTTATTTGTATTATCATTTAAATTTAAAAGATGTACACTAGTAACGATTTAATTATAAGTAACTATACCTATCTGTATATGAATTTAAGCCATCAAAGACTGGAAATGGACGAATTGAATGGACTACAGTTTGGTGCTCCAAACTGTCTAATTACAAAATAAGTTTATGTTCATGTGTAATCTGATAATTATATAAAATGCCAATAAATTAATGTTACAATAATACTTATGTAATATTCTTTAAAGGAACCTGGTGAAATTAGTTTTATAATCACAAAGGTGCTATATTTGTGTTACACCATACCTTCCATTTAATCAAATAATTAAATTTTCAAATAATTCTTTAAAAACATATTTTTTTACCTACTAATCAAATTTATACATCCAATTTTAAAATTTAAAAAGAATTGTTGTGAAAACTTACAAAAGCTTAAATTTGTAGCTATTTAACATTACATAATATATTATAAACCAGGAAACAGAGTTTAAACTTGCTTGCTTTACACTCGACTACAGTTTTTGGTTGTATTGGAGTGTAAAGTTAGAAATTATGAAAAATAGAAATTATTCATAAAAATATCAACGAATAAGTATTGAATGGTGTAAAATGAAAACAAAACATTTATGTAAAAGTCTATTTATTAACGTTGAGTAAATGAACAAATATTCAAAATAATCGTTTTGTTTTAAATATGTCCAGATCGCAACATCATATTGTATTCATAACCTAAAATTAAATATTTTTTTAAACACTTAATTATCCCACATGGAAATATTTATTTTTAATAAATTATTC
>CAJQZM010027882.1:0-19227 GCA_907164665.1 Colias nastes | reverse complement strand
TTTTCAATATAAAGAGAAATATTAGAGTTCTCTATTGCTTGCACTTGTCGCCTGGAGCCAACAATCATGTATTTCGATTTATTAGGGTTCAACACTAATGAATTATTATATGACCACTTTGATACACCATTTAAATCCTGAGATATTTTATTTAACGATGAAGACAAATCCTTACAATTCACAGGCAAATACACCTGCAGATCGTCTGCATAGATGTGATATTTGCAAAGGTTAAGGCAGTTAGTAATATCTGCTGCATATATTATAAAGAGAAGAGGACCTAGAATGGATCCCTGAGGTACACCTCGTGTCACAAAAAGTTCACTAGATGTAGAAGTGGAACCATCACTATTGTTAACAATAACCTTTTGTGAGCGACCACCTAGATAACTATGAAACCACTCTAAAGAACTGGTATCAAACCCATAGAAAGATATTTACCTTTTAGATATTTACCCATATAAAGAAATTCTAATTTCTTTATTAATTTTTGAATAAGAAGTTGCGTATTTATGGTTAGCATTACATATTTTAATTCAACAATTCATCCATCGGTATATCATCAGTATATCATGATGATGATAGTAAGTATATCAGGATGATATACCTATTAAGGTATAATTAATGAGAATCTAGATAAATTTAAGTTTTGTGTAAGGAATACTGAATTCAGCTACATTCGATTCCAAATTCTTCATAGCTTCAGATAGCATATATTATTTTATTGTGTGGCAGGCGGCTCAGAATATAATACATACCTACGCACTTATAATTATTATAAATTTATAATCATGTACACAATAATACACTAAACATAGCCTGGTCCGAATCTAGATATATTTATAGACGCGATAGGTATAGTATAAATGGAAAATAAATTTGTATGATTTTAAAGAACAACTACCTATAGAGTTTCTTGTCGTATTTTCTCTGTTGAAACTGTACCTATTCTGAAGCTTTAGTAAATGATTTCACTTTTCTGCATTTGGACGATTCCAAAGCGCTTCTTCAAGAAGTCTAGTGGAATAAATAAATGTTTGTCTTTAAGTTGTCTCTTAGATCTTGGTCCGGAAGGTAACCCTGTTACTGACATAAGAATGAGAGCTTGATGGTAGTTAATATCCGAATATGAACATTCAGAATGAAGATAAGCATAATAGAAGTTCGAGGAATTAAGTTTCGCAATAAATCATAAAATATTACCAGAAGAGAGCAAGGAAATAACAAAATTAAATAGGTTTAATATAATATTTTTAGCTAATGCTTGATTTTGTGAGTGGTAAAAGCTACCCAAACACAAAATGAAGGAATTCAAAACTTGCCAAAATCAATATGCATAACGAATGTCCCTACGACAATTTAGTATTTATTGCCATTCTTATTGATAACGACCGTCGTATGCAAATATTCATTTAATTTGTAATTTTTCATAAGGCGCCCAAGGCACTCCGGTCCCCTGAATGCGGGCCTGTTAGCGTTGCACTTATTTCCTCGTCATAACAGGACTACGCCCCACGATTCCGCCAATTTATCAAACGACATTTAAAATAAATTTCCGCATCTCGATGGGGATTCGAATATTGGCTATATTGTAAACACCAAGCCCTCTTCCTATATCCTGAATGAATTTTTGCCGACGTGTCGCTAATTTGTGATTGTGGCTCTTAAATGTAGCGGAGTAAAAGGTCTCTAAATAATTACAAACATTTGTATGATAGATAATTTTTATGTTTTCTTGCCAATAATTATTCTACTTGTTCTGTTCTTGTCCACCAATAGTGGTATTTTTGCTTGTTTTACCGTGGTTGCCTGGAAGAGATGACTAATAAGTGATAAAGCCGGCAAATAAGTTGTACTTTGTCTTTTTCTGTAAGTAGTTGTAAGGTTTCCTGTTTGTGCAAGTGCATTAAAGTGTTAAATAAAATAAATATCACAAGATTGTAGGTTTTGAATAAGTTTTATGAAAGCATTCTACCACTATTATAATATTTTGAACTTTTATGCAAAAATAACGACAGAATGTCAATGAAATTGACACATAATCTATAAAAAGGGATTAACATATGGGATGCTTTTATCCCGAGTCCCGAATAAGATATAAGCTTGATTATAAGGTGACTTGACAGATAGAATTGACATTGATGTAATAGAGATGATAAATTGCATGAGAAATGTATGACAAGCACACATAAGTGAGTACTTCTGATGATGAGCCAATCAAAATAAAGATGATGTTCTGACGCACTCTTGTTACATAAAATTGTAAGCTTTTATCACAGCTTTTATAAACAGAATTCACAGGTAACTGATAATTGCCGATAATTCGATAGCTCTTATGGTTACTTAACCTACTACTTTGATAGTAATGTAATGAGTTGCAGGTAAACTTAATATATTGTAGCAAATTAACTTTTATTTGAATATACACAATCATTATTTAACACATTTTTACGTAATTGTGTGAAATTTATGAAAAAATTAAAATTCACCATGAAAGCTATTTAACCAGGGTCATTCTATACCAACATATATCACTATAAATCAGGTATTACATTTTATAAGGCAATGCTGAATCCAAATTATTTTTCAAACTGGTAGGATCTAATTTAAATTGAAAAAGAAATATTTGATTTTGAAAGAAGAATCTCTTATAGTTTATTTATTTATTTTTATTTTATTATTTATTGCACACACAAAAGAAATAGAGACACATACAGTACAGATAAGAGGAAAATAATGTGTACAAACGGTGGCCTTATCGCTAGGTAGCGATCTCTTCCAGGCCACCGTAAGTAATATGTAAGGAGAGACGTTAAAAGGAGGTGGGTGAGCAAAAAATAAGGCGTTAGGGAAAAAGAAAGAATAATTATAAATATTCAATGTATACAATATATATCACATACAACACATATATATAGTAGAAGTATATAACCAGAGAAAAAATAATTATAAATATTTAAAAAACATAACATATAGAACAAATATATAGTAGTAGGTATATAACAAAGAAGAAAATAAGATAACAGTAAGGAAATAGAGGAAGAAGCTAAGCCAGAGAAAGATAGTGTGACTTAAGGAGGTGTTTAAAACTTCTTAAGGATTGCGCTTGACGAACTTCTAGTGGAAGTTCATTCCAGAGTTTGGCAGCACGAACAGCAAAGGAATGACCATAAAATTTGGAGTTCGTGACAGGGACACGTAAGAGTAAAGTTTTGGAAGGACGAGGGAAAGGAGAGGTAAAGAAATTAAATTTATCTTTGAGATAGTGAGGAGCTTTAGGATCAAACAGGACGGAGAAAAGAAGATGAAGGATGTGGGAGTTACGTCGGAAGCGGATGGGAAGCCAGTTGAGTTTTTTGCGATAGTCAGACACGTGGTCAAACTTACGCAAGCCAAAGATAAAGCGAATGCAAAAATTCTAAAGGCGTTCAAGTCGACTCAACTGGACTTCGGAAAGATCAAGGTAGGAGGAATCAGCATAATCAAGGTGGGAAAGGAGAAGGGAATGAGCTAGCATTATTTTCGTTGGGATAGGCAGAAAGTTTCGCAGGCGCCGAAGTGAGCCAGCGGAAGCAAACATCTTCCTACTAACCTCCTTCAGATGAACATCCCACGACAGGGTCTGATCCATTAAAATACCCAAGTTTTTAACATGGGTACTGTAACCGCTACTACTAGTTTACTAAATTCTATAGCCTATATCATATGCAAAATCGCTCCTTAATGAAGTCTCTAGTTGAATATATTATATTGTAAATATTTTAGTCAAATAATCGCTTATCGTCATACAATTTTCTATGAACAAAGTCTTATAACGTTTTTCCCGCCCTCGATATGAAAATTAGCTGATACTTCGAGACTTAACACCGGTAATGGAGGCTTTGCCTCTAAACGATTTTATGATTGAATTTCGATAAAGAGGTTATGAATATTTCATCTTCAATTTCTATTTATATCGACTTTATTTCTTTCAGCGGTGGCAAGGTGACTGATGGGTTTTTTATTTAATGTATTATCTATATATTATGTGTATATAAAAATGAAACCCGTTTCGCGTTGTCACGGCATTTCGTGTGAACAGGTGGACCGATATCGATAATTCTTTTTTTATTATATGCCTTGAAGTACGAGGATGGTTCTTATGTAGAGAAAACATAAATATGTACCACGGGCGAAGCCGGGGCAGACCGCTAGTATATTTATATTTTTAAGTCAATTTTTTGTGGTTTGTACTCTTATAATCCACTAAGAACATATTTTTGTAAAGATTTCTTAATAAATGAATCAATACGAAATATTTAGTACTCATCCAAGTGCCCAATAATACGATACTTTTTTAAATTCATGTAATGTGTGTATTTGCTAAGAGTATTAGGTAGTGTAATTAGAGTTCACTTATGTCACAATTTTTTTCTATTTTTTGTCCAATAAATTAAACCTCTAAATCTTAAGGCTCCTATATCGATTACTATTCAGTCAGGCCATATATTGACGTGTCTGGACCAATATTAATTAGGGCCTTGTCCAGTCCGCCAATCGCACTTGGCACTGACAGGCGTAATTAGTGACGTCATAGTACTGCGGGAGCTGCGCAGGTTAACCGACTGGGCAAAAAAGGATAAATAGTTAGGTATCAGTTGTAAAATATGGTGAGAATTTTATTTATTTACGCAATTCAGTTTTATAATTATAATCCATAAAATATGTAATCCTTATGGTTTTGCGGATTGTCTGGCAGAAATCGCTTAAAGCGATAAGACGCCCTCTATAGGTACATATTTTAACTTGTATCGCTCTTATTTTGAAAACCTGTATTTTTGTGTGCAATAAAGAATTTTTCATTCATTTATTCATGATTTACACTTCTAGGTGATCCAATTTGCCACAACTCTAAAAAATAAAAAGCTTTCCATACTAATATTAAATAAGAGTATGTAGGTACTTCTGTAATAACTATCCTGACTGCATAATTTAGAACTTGAATCTCGCATCTCGCTTCATGGCAATACCGTCACGTCATGAAGTAAGGCGACGATTTTGATATATCTACCTATTTAAAATTTAAATCTTGTAAAAGAAGTTTCACTTCTGACTCGTGTGCTCGGCACGCCTATTCACATTTGGCAATTTTCCACAGAGGCTCTACGTATGATTGAAGTTCCATATATAATTCCATACCAAACCTGTCAATACACCAACATATTACTTACTATGCTGATGTTTTCTCCCAGGCGTTCCCACGTACGCACTACGTGTGATGGAAAAATTACAAACATGATATTAATGTCCCCGGAAGAATATTAAAAACCGGCCAAGTGCAAGTCGGACTCGCGCACGAAGGGTTCCGTACTATGGGGGTCCTTAATAGTAGGGGAGCCCAAGAGGGGATTTTGGGATTTACTCGAGCGCGTCAGATTACTATAAGGGAAGGTACCTTAGCTATTCATTAGTACCTCTAGTCAATATGAGCAGTTATGGTTGGTGGGTGCGCTCAGGCGCTCAGGATCAAAATTTGAAAAATCCATAATTCCCTAAGGTTGAGCTCGAATCGTCAGATTAGCGAAATGGGGACTTCTTGTATTGTAATTAACCCCCCCATATATTAATCTGACTCGCTCGAATAATATTACTTTAATTTTTTACCCTTTCTTCATAGCGATTAAATCGCCACTTAAATATTCAGATTAATGTATATTTTATTTCAATGACGTCCTGGAACATGTAAAATATCAATATCTAACGCGCTTGAGTATTTCCAAGCCAATTTTTTTCTTTTTAAAGTGAAACTTTTATTACATCGTCTCAAACTTTTTGGTCTGTGTAGCGCATGTCGCGTGACGGTCGGCTGCCGAGTAGGTATAAAGCAGTGTTCGGAACCGTACGATAATTATCGTACAAATACGATAATTTTGTGCCTAAGTTTCACTTTTACCGTGGTTTCATAAAACCACACAACATTTTTTTAAATTAAAAAAAAAAAAACCCTTCCCCACCGGCTAAAAGTGAAAACATTATAGGACCTTTTTTTCTCGCTATGGTCTAATCTACCAATTCTAATAGGTTCCCGTGACGCTCGAGTAAATCCACATTTAGCATTATGGGCTCCCCTACTATAATGTTTTTAATTTTTAATAGGTATTTGTTGTTATAGCGGCAACGGAAATACATCATTTGTGAAAAATTCAGCTTTCTAGCTATCACGGTGTATGACATACAGCCTGAAGACAGACAGACAGACAACGAAGTTTCAGTAATAGGGTCCCGTTTTACCATTTCGGTACGGAACCCTAAAAACGAGGTTATTAAGGGTTCGATCGGAATGCGTTTTATTGGATTCTCTCATAAAATAATATCGGGTGACATGTTTTCTGGCGCTATGGGTAAACGGTTGGTGGAAATAAAGAGGTATGTTTGTGTGTTTGTTTGTAAGAATAGCTGGAATTATTTAACCGTATTGATATTTTTTTCAACAGGAGATTCCTCATTTTATTGCTTCTGAACAATCAAAGCTATTCTATATCATGTATATAATTAAAGATTTATGAGCATATCTTTTAGCATATTTTCGGATTATTCCGGGAGACTTAGATACGAGTTACTAAAACAATATTTAACATAATATAAATAAAATAAAACTATTCCTTCTTAGGCTTAGGCGTACCCAACTGATTTTTTTTGTGAAACCTTTTCAGAAACAACAAAAAATCGTACAATAGTTGCTGTCAATTGTCTGTTTCATATTACGTAGAAACAACTAGCAGATAATCAGCCGTTAAAAGTGCAGCCTGCAGCCTCTGTTGAGCAACTGAAAACTAAAACTGAAAAATAACAACTACGTAACAACATCCCTCTTCCAAGCAATCGATTTGCCAAATATGCGACAGCTCTACAGCCGATGTCAATTTGCTTCTGCACTATCTGTACCAATTATTCCTTCTTTCTAGTTTAAAAGATAATAAAGTAAGCACCTAACACAAGAGAAATAGAGTAGAGTCTAAGATACATTATACAGATAACATAGTAACCATATAATCCGAAGGGTGGGAGACAATTACACATTCTCAGCTGCTATCCGAAGCAATGTTATGAACTCACTGTACCTTCAAATTAGAAGATGGTTTTGCAGATGTGTCGAAACGCTGTTTACGATTGGGTCAAGTTTTGAGCTAATAAATACTTTTTATCGATTATGTGTTGTTTTAATTATATAGTTTAAGAGCTTTCTCAAATTATGACCGCCTCTTTGGTACAGTGGTTATCGCGTGTGCCTAAAAACAAGGGTTCGATTCCCGGTGAGGACGAACTCTCGATTCGTCACGAAAAATGATCGGTGAAACATCACAAGGGGACACGGGACTTCACCTTTTTCTCCAATTGTGATTCTTGAATTCAGCATTTATTCATGAGATAATGTTAGGTTTATCGTAGATAGAGCCAATAAGAAATTACAACTAACGTAGCAATCATGTAGATTTCTACTGCAGTCAGAATATTAGAACTAAGAATGCAGAATATTAGAAACCGATTATGTAGTTTTTCAAGTATATAAATAATCAAACAAACATAAATCTTTTTATTTTTCTTTAATTTGTTTCTAATTTTAAAGAGTCTAGTATGTTAAACGAACTTATATTCGCTTGCGCTTGTAACGCAGGGCTAATAACATAAGATAAGGAGGTTTGCGTTTAAAAGCCAATCAGTTTTTACATATAAAACGCTAAACAGATGCAAATGTGGGAAAATTAAATGCAATAATACAACCGATAAAAATGATGAAAAAAAACCTAGTTAATTGTATTTTTTTATATTAGATTTTTAATAGATTATCATCTCTATACATTTTCTAGGTACTAAGGCAGCTTTCGGATTCGAATTTAGTTCATGAATTATCCGAGAAAATTTATATTTAATAAACGATCATAAAAAAGGGTTTTCAATCTCTACCTTCATTATGAATTGATTTTCATCACCAAATAATTTATAACAACTTTAAACTAAATGAATAAATCGCGTTTAAAATCCGTTAAACTCTTCTTCCAAACTAAAATTACTCAAAAAGTCGAAATCGAATTCGTACCGATGTTATGCCCTCCCAATCTCACACATAATATACATAGAAATACGACTTAATACATATATTTTCACGAAGGAGCCGATATAATGGTATCATTGAATATGTATTAACTCTAACAGATCGGACGTGGCCCAGAAATTGGCTTGTTATCATAATTTTATTACTCACAATAAGTACCTCCTGGGCTTGACTTCGTTAGCTGGTAAACATTTTTGGGAAGATCGTCGTATAGACATGTATATTGTGCCGTTAATGTAATATAGTACATGTGTTATACGATAAAATGTAGTATTATATAATATTGTACATAGAGATATAGAAAAAGGACATTTAAATATTATGTTATTAACAAGACGGTGTGTTTCAAACCTCTGGTAATAATTTTTAAGAGCGTAATCATCAGCATCATAATATCTTTGTTTTTGTATTTTACTTTAGAGCTAGAAAGTATTTTTGTTCTATTTCTTCGTAAACATCTTGGTTAATTTATATAAAATTTATAAGGAAGTTTGTTAGTTTGTGAGTTGAATTGAAATCTCTCATATTGCATAATTCCTGGGATCTATATTTTTATTAGTTTTATCCTGGAAGCTAGCTTTTTTATTTTTTGCTGGAACATTTTATTAAAAGCTCGAAAACGCTTTAAACTGAATTACCCGGGTTTTACAACTTCATAAAAGTAGGAGAAAGGAAAACAATAACACAGAAGTACTTTGCAAACAAACTGACCCAGTTTTCGGATTGAATGCAGTTGGCCAATATAGAGAAGCCTAAAAGGCACAAATAATCTAGAAGTGTACTAGAATAAAGCTAAAAGGATTTCACAATAATTGAGATAACTATCTGGTGGATATCGTTTGTCGGTTTGGGTATTTGTTTAAGATGGACTATTTTATTATTATATAGGGTGTTTTATATTTTTTGATTCTTTCGCTTTGTCTAAAACCTAATAAATTATATACTTCCTCCTTCCTCTTGAATAACTCTTGATGCGGTTTTTTTTAATAGATAGAGTGATTCAAGAGGAAGGTTTATATGTATAATAACATCCATTAAATAGTGGAGAAGTACTGTTATTTTTTATCTATTAAAACAGCTTCAAAATCCGTTGCGTAGTTTTAAAGATTTAAGCATACATAGGGAAAGAGAAAATGACTTTGTTTTATATTATGTAGTTATGATGTATAAATCATTATCTGTTAGCTCGATTCAATTTATGAGAGTCAAGTCTTCCCTAGTGAGGTATGTTTTACATCTGTTTCTCTGATCGTTGCTTGTTTGCAGAAAGTCCTGCTTTCTGTACCTACAACTTAAAGAGTCAGAAATAGGACCGAACGTTTTTTATTATGCTTAACGAATAGGTAACAATTTAGAAAGAAAGATTATTTATCTGTCTCCACAATATTACAATTAACACAATTGCAACTCACACAATACATAAAAAATCAACACAATACAATTAGAAACAATAATAACAATTGAAACTAGACAGTAAATGCAAAGTAAATACAACATCACTACATAATATAAAACAAAGTCGCTTTCTCTGTCCCTATTTCCCTATGTCCCTTTGTATGCTTAAATCTTTAAAACCACGCAACGGATTTTGATGCGGTTTTTTTTAATAGATAGAGTGATTCAAGAAGAAAGGTTTTAGTATATAATGTTAGTAGGTTTTAGACAAAGCGGGCGAAGCCGCGGGCGGTAAGTTAGTTAAAAATAAAATAAAAAGAAGCCAAAAACTGGAGTCAAATCTTTGATTTTCAGAGGCCCCTTTTAGAAGTAATTTACGGTTATTTTTATAAATAAATTTAGTCTTATCACTTGCGTGGTAGCAGTAGAAAATATATTGTAATAAATATCGTAATATCTTTATGACGTCATTGCTGCTAACTTTTCCGAGACTCAACGCCCATCAGTTTCCTATTGGATTTAATATATTATAGTTATTAAATAAGTTGCAAGTTACTATCGAATTTCTGTACAATCTAATCCCAGAAGGCTATCCATTGTGACATAATATTTCACTTTTTATGACATAGGTGGGTCTGTAGGGTGACCATTAATTAGTAACTTTGAGAACTTAATTTTATTATGATTTTATGTACCGACAAAAGAATTTACAATGCTGAATCTACTAAGATGTAAGATGAAAATATTACCTATGTACATAATTAATGAAGTTGAAGTCGAAAAGCCCTAAATTGAAGTTGGGAAATAACAATACATGGTAATCTAACCAAAGATTTTATAATGCGCGTCATTCTGTAATGCACTATTATTTAAGACTGTACAAGGAACGTTTTAATCGATTTTTCAATAAAGGAGAAATTAAGTAATATTTATAGAAAAGTTTTGATAGACTTTCTTGTTATATTCTTTATTTTTACTTCCTACATATCCTATTTATATGATTTTTCGTTATTTTGGTCACCCTCAAGATCAGAGTGGCGTAAAATATTGGGAAAAAGATGCGACAGGGAGTTTTACGGCTTTAGTAAGGGACTGTTTTTAGTCGCCTCTATAAAGAAGCCTCCATTTTGCACATCTATTACGTTTCTTTTACGTTATTATTAAATTATAGCTTCAAAAGTACTTGCATTAATTGGCGTTAGATCGATGGACTAAAATATTAACAAATAATATTAGAAAAAGAGTACATTATTTTATTATTAGAAGAATTATGAACACGTTGCATTTGGAAATTAAATAAGGCTGAAGGAAAGTGTAAGTACTACTCAAACGAATTAGTTTGATTTAATTATCATATTTTAAGAACCATTTACAGTGCGGAGGTATAAATGCGCAAAAACAGTTATTGAATAACCTTTTAATCTTTCTCATAATAGGAAAAATGGGACACGTTCATAACTTTACAAAGATATTTATTCACCACACTTTACCTGTCGTTTCCCACTAAAATATACGTGGTAAAAGCTCACTTTTTATGCAGAGAAATAGAATTGGTTATCCATTAAAAATACGCGGCTATTCCATACGTTTTATTGAGTTGCGTATAAAATAGAATCGTTCTACATTCCGATATTGGGCCATAAGTTCCGCCACTACAGCGATAGAATACAAAACATAGGCCAGTGGGGCTCATATTTGGAATACAGGGCCGGACTATAGTTTTCAGTTTTATTTTGCAATTTAGAGCATAAATTCATAAATAGTAGTGTGATAGGAAAATATAAAGATGTCTGATTATCTACAGATGACCATAGAAATAATAAATCGATATGATTTGTACTTCTAGTAGAGAAGTAATAATATGTGCTTCTATTGATGATTGATTTTAAATACATTATAAGATTAAATATTATAGTAATTGGTGAATTATCCACTAAAATCTAAAGGATTATAAATAATTATGAAAATGTGTAACATAGCAAACATCAATTTTAAAGATAAAAATATCAATTCATGAGGAGAGAAGTTATTATTTAGACGATTTAATATTATAATGCATATTAATAACAAAGTTTACATGCATTTCAATGTAATTGACAGCTAAACAAATTCTGTATCAAATCAGTTATAATCAACCTTTGGTTTATACTTATGAAGAATCTAATACAGTAAATAGGGCCCTAAAAGTCCCCAATCCGGCCCTGGCACCATCGTGTTTGTGAATTTCCAGCAGTTCGTGATTGATTAAGTGTCACCGACTCGGCCTTTATGAATTCTGTTTGCGACCACTTTCAGCCTAATGTATGTAGCGATACAAGAAATAAATTGATTTCGAGTAAAAATATGAAGTTTAATAATAAGTTTTGCCCTATTTTGCAAGCCGAAATTTGTAAATTTAGATAACAATGTCACATTTTCTATCATTGTCTAAATTTGTTGAACTGTCGAATCCTACAAAATGTCTAATCATTTTGAAGGACAGGCGCTGTTTATAAAATGTTGGATAATGTTTTAAACTTCTATACAATATTTGTTTGAAAATAGAAAAATTTTTTGAAAAGGAAGGGCAGGGGTGGAAGCTAGTACGGAATGAGTCTATCAAGTATTAAACGAGTAGGTTTGATAAGTATGTTCGGATTTTAAGAGTTCTTCATTAACTTAGGTTTCAAAGTTCTATTGGGAATTATTGATTGATAACTTGATAACTGTATAATTCTATAATTTTTCATTATGTGATTATTTGGAGCGAAAATTAATTAATTTTGAAAAAGGAAGGGATGTAGTGTATCTATGAAATAGATATATACATTGTCTCACGTACACCAGTGGTGGGGATAGCTCATAGCTGTCATTAGTCAGTCGACGGCCGATTCCGGACTGGAATGGACGTGTTCCCGCACTATTGAGTGTAGTAGTGAGCCAGTGCAATTCTACATATATACGTACTGTAAGCCAGTACAGTTATGAAACTAATGAACTGTATTGACGACATCCATTGTAGCATCCCTGAAATTTTTTATTTTTCATTTCTAGTTTCTGATAAAAATGTGGTTTAGTGATCTTTTGTCAGTGAATTTAAAGGATATAATTAATGTTATACAAAATCACATGACCATTAATTTGTCGAATTTGACTCTACATTTAATAGTATAGTATTATAAAGTTTGTTTGTTTGAACGCGCTAATGACAGGAACTACTGGTCCGATTTGAAAAATTCCTTCGCTGTTAGATAGCCCATTTATCGAGGAAGGTTATATGCTATATATCATCACGCTAAGACCAACAGGACCGGAGCAATGCGGGTGAAACCGCGGAGCGCAGCTAGTGTACTATATGTATGACATGATGACTGTATAATTAATTATAATGTAGCATCCCCGAAGCTCATTATTTTTCATTTCTAGTTTTTAGTGAGATATATTAAAAATGTATTTCACTGGCCTTTTGGCAGTGCATTTAAAGGAAACAATTAATGAGTTATACAAAATTTGTCGAATTTGACTCTACATTTAATAGTAGAATTATCTATAATAATCTATACTTAATATTATAAAGCTGAAGTTTGTTTGATGGACCGCGCTAATCTCAGGAACTACTGGTCCGATTTGAAAAATTCCTTCGCTGTTAGATAGCCCATTTATCGAGGAAGGCTATAGGCTATATATCATCACGCTAAGACCAACAGGAGCGGAGCAATGCGGGTTAAACCGCGGGACACAGCAAGTTAGTAATCAATAATACCTGTAGAACAGAAGAGAATAGGTTATCCATACATTTAAAAACCACTTAATGCTAATTGGTTTACAAAATCGCGCAGTCAACTAGTTTTATAAATATATTTATCTTACCTCATTAAGAGCCGTATCAGCAAAACGAAATATACGTTTTATGGACCATTAGTGAAGGGTAAAAGTAAATTTGCTGGAACTAAAATTGCGCCTTGCTACCATTAGGGTAACGAGGGGTCCGCTGACATTGCGCGGAGAGTTGCACATTGATACGCGTTTTATATAAAAAAATATAAAAAACTTGTCTTATTTAAAGTTGAGGTGTTTAAAAAAGTGTATGGTTAATGTTCTAAATTTAAAGTTAGGTTTAAAAGTTTTCGTGGTTTATGTTCGATGTTTAAAGTTAAAATATTAAAAAGTTATTTTGGATTACGTTATATACTTAAACTTGGGAAACATATCCTACGTTCTATATTCACAGTTAAAATCTTAAAAAAAGTTTTCGTGGTTTTATATTTAAAAGTAGTATTATACGTATAATACGCAAACTTCTTGTGTAATACGCAAAAAGCTTTCTTAAGCATTAAAAAAAATTGCGATTCTAACGCGCATGGCTATAATATATTGTGTTAACAGCGTTGATTTTTGCTTATCAATCTATATTTTAATAAAGGTTGCCTGGCAGAGATCGCTTGAAAGCGATAAGGC
Source organism: Colias nastes (assembly GCA_907164665.1). Taxonomy (NCBI): domain Eukaryota; kingdom Metazoa; phylum Arthropoda; class Insecta; order Lepidoptera; family Pieridae; genus Colias; species Colias nastes. Next base: position 5,303 of record CAJQZM010027882.1, on the reverse strand, counting down.
CGCCTATTTAACATTTGTACCTATCTTATATGTTTTTCTCTTTTCTTTTTCTTATCTTCTGTATGTGTGTGTTAAATAAAGAATTTTGTATTGTATTGTATTGTATTTTTGTGTACTATACATTCTACAGAAGAAAAGTAGATTTTTTTTAAACAACGTAGTAGTGCGAGAGACACGTTATTACATAACTGAATTGCTTATTTTCAATTTACTTAATTTAACCCAATTTTATAAAAAACAATGTGGCAGTGCCCTTACAACTAATGAAGCAAGACATCTGAACTACAAAATAGCTGGTTTCACATGGATTTAATAGACTTACAGTAATTGTGGTAATTATCATAGTTAATTGTGTTTTTTAGTTTTCTTCAGACTGCAAAGATTTTGTTCCTAAACCTTTTTACCCGCATTAGCTAATTTCAGCACGTTGCTTCACTCGTTTTACTCAGGCTATGATTAGCCTTTGTGCTAGGTACTCTAGATATTAATTATTAATCTATATAAGTTCTATTATGAATTTTTATAATTATTTATTGTGATTGTGGCCAGAAATGAGTCTTCAATTATGGACTATATATTATAATTATTATACACTGCGTACAAGTGTACGTTATATTAAATAAATAAAATAAGAAAAAAATAAATTTCAACAGAATCAGATGGGCCGTTTTTACATGACAGGGTAACGAAAAAATGAAAGAATAAATGGGTAGACCAATAAACCTTACAGATTTTAATAGTGGGGGATAATTAAAATGCGTTATTGTGTCTCTTGAACCATGAAGCCAGTGAAATAATGAAAAGATATGAACATATTATATTTGTTGAAGCACAGTTGACGGGGCATTTCCTGACTATGATTTATTTTGGTCATTTTAATATACGATGAACAGGATAATGACGAGTCGGAGTCCAAGTGAATGGGAATTATTATAGTAAAATGACATGATTTCTTTATTCATACGTGTTAACAAATGAATGTCTGAATTAACAGATATTGTTCTTTTTTTGAAGTGAAACTTCTTTAGGCGCGTTGAGAGTAAAGTTTCAAGATCGCGTTATGGCAATACCGTCACGTTATGGAGTAAGGCGACGATTTTGGTAGCTTTGAATCTTGTCAAAGAAGTTTCACTTCTGACACGTGTGCTCGGCATACACGCTCTTTTTTTGTCATCGACGGTTAAAGAGCTTGTGGGTTACCTGATGGTAAGCTCCACCACCGCCCATGAACAATTCCTGAGGTTTGTAGACCTTACGCGTCTAAAAATGGTTTGTCGACTTTAAAAGGCATGGGAAAAACATTGACGAGAGGAATAGAAGAAAGTTTCAAAGATTAATAAAAAGCTCTCTAGAAAACAACAGAAAACGTAGTTATTATATTAAATTCTATTTTTAATTAATTGTCTCTACACTAGTTCAAACTCGACATTCAGTTTGATACAAACTCCTGGTTTAAATTAATACAAACATGAAATAACGAAAAAAAATTAAATTATAAAGTTATAGAAATACGTTTAATTTCAGAAAACAACGACCAACATTTAATTAATTGATAGAGTATGCGAATGACGGTATTGTCTTAATAATTTATTATCTATTTTAATGTATATGTTACCGGAAATGTATGAAATCAAGGAATTGTATACAAATCCTAGGAAATGACGTGTAGAATTCAGATACCATTTAGGAAAAGTATAAAATTATGTTTAAAAAACTATTTAATGCATATATATCCTAGGAAATGTGAAATGTAAAATGTTTTACATTTCCGATTGCTATTTAGGAAATGTATATATTTCCTAGGAAATGTGTAATGTGTAAGTATAAAATAATTTATTTCGACACATTTCCGTGCGATTTTAGGAATTACATAGATTTCCTAGGAATTGTATACAATGACGGATTACATACATTTCCGGTAACATATACAAATAAGTGGAATGTAAGTGTCTGTTTGTTATTATGAAATTAATAGGTTTTTAATAAACACTGTTAATACATTAAATAATTTGTATAACAAAACAATAATAATGTAAATTGGAAGTTTACATTATATTAAAATAATATCTTTTTTGTGCTAGTAAAACGCAAACAATCGAACAGCCAAATTTAATTTAAATAGATACCGTTTTATTTATTTTTTTACCGATTACCGTTTTTAGTTTTAGCAACAACCATCAAAAATCGAAAATAAAAAATTGTAGGCACAGTTAGAATATAAAAGAAGATCAATATTTGATGCACATCTAATATTTATTAAGGTCTCTAAGTATTTATTTCCATGAGAAAGGTCCTATTGAATAGAAAAGAAAAAGTATTATAAACGGCAAAACAAACATAATCTTCAAGGAATAAAAATAAATTTAGCAGTAATTTAGGGTAAAACGATGAATTCAGTTCCCTCCTTTATTGAGGATTTAATCAAAAACGAAATCTTCATGTTTCCTTAAGCCTTCGTTATTGTGAAAATACAATTATTAATTTTCCTCAACATTTTTACTATTACTTCCAGGGTAATAAATTCGAACCAGTATGATAAGTATCGTTTAAATCATAGTTCCGAACAGCCCAACGGGGGGCAATCTCGGAATGCTCAAGAAATATAACGTACATTTACAAATACTTGCGATCTCAAAATATTAGGGAGCGCCGTATGACATACATAGTAAAAGTCAGTTGACTATATAAAAATGAGGGTTGAATGCAGAGCGCCGGCGCTAAGAGAAATTCTCCTGAACGCAGTAGTTGCCTCAGACGAGTCGGCGCCGTCGGCCGGGACGGACGTGTAGAGCAACCGTTCTAACCAAAAATTATCACGTGTGCATTTTCGTTACTCGACTGCGCCGGTAACTGAGTATGAATGACAGACACGCCGCATTAACTCACGGTTCCCACACCCACCATGCGATCGAGAGCCCCTAAAATGCTCCGGCAAGTGCTAAAATATCTCATTTTCAACCCAGCATAAGTTTCAAGTGCGAAATGGCTTTCAAAGTGTATTTGATTGTTTTCATAACGTGGATTGTGAACTGTACTCCGTGTGACGTGTGTTGTAATGTGACGACGTGTGATTGTTCATATGTTTTGAGTATCAAAGATAGTGGTGACCGCATACGATGTTGTGAAGATTCATTGGTCTCAAATAAGACATTTAGGGATGTGTCAATACGATTTAGTGAAAAATGTGACCTGAGTAACATACATCTCAATCTACCAACATTGGATACCCTTTCTATCGCTATGACAAATAATAGTATAGTGAAATTAAAAATCAACGTAAAACCGAATAATCTACGTGAAATGAACTTATCTATGAATAAACTGGTTTACATCAACAAAGATCTATTCAACAATTATACAAATCTCCGAGTTTTGATTTTGAGTAAAAATAGCATAAGTAAAATATCTTCCGAAAGCTTTTCTGGCCTCACGAAGTTAGAGACGTTAGATTTATCAGAGAATAACCTAACAAAATTAGAAAATATTTTCGGCCCGCTGAAGAATCTGCAACATCTTAATTTGAGTATGAACAACATTGAATTCATTCTTGAAAACTACTTCAATAACTGGTTGCTTCAACATTTGGACGTATCGCATAATAATTTAAGGAAATTAGCACCAGGAGCTTTGCAGCTATTGCCGAATCTAGCTCGATTACTACTGACAGATAACCCGCATTTGGGGATTACACAGCTGGATACACAATTGTTGGTAGGCACCGGCCGCAGACTACAGCAAATCGATGCATCGAGGACCGGATTATACCAAGTCCCTGAAGCGTTCACACATTCGGTTCGATTTCTATCCCTCGTCGGGAACAAGATCAGCTCGATACGCTGCGGTGACCTCGATAGTTATCCCTTATTGCAATCCTTAGACTTCTCCGACAATAAAATTAAAACTATAGAAGAAGACTCACTAGGAAGATTAGAAATGCTACTTTTTCTGAATCTAAATAAGAACTTCCTTACAATAGTACCGAAGTCTCTACCAGATGAATTAAAGTACTTATCGATAAATAATAATATGATACACAATTTATCCATACCAGACTTCAAAAGCTTGCCAAATTTACGAATTCTGCTCTTAAAAAGCAATGATATTCATTTTATTCAAGACCACGTGTTCGACGATTTATTATCGCTGGAAATATTAGATTTGTCAAATAACCCATTGCAAATGCTGTCACCGAGTACATTCGATGGACCTTTATCCCTCCGCGATCTCAGATTATGCTACTTGAATATTTCCGTGCCTGCGAAAGATGGCTCGTTTCCAATGTCGTCCCCGGAAAGTGTGCAAATGCTTCATTTACAATCCAGTCCAGGACTCGCCAGACAGTTTTTGGCCGACTCAGCAGCGCTCGCCGCCTTCTCGCATTTGCAGTACTTGGACCTGAGAATGAATAATTTACCGAGCATACGTAACGACCTACTGTTCTATCTGGTGCAATTAAAAACTTTGAGGTTACACGGCAACCAGATAAACTGCAGCGCCGAGCTGTGGCTCTCCGATTGGATGAACTGGAAAAAAAGTTTATCAAACAATGAAACATGTTACTATTCGACGTCCGAAGCGAAGACAGAAATAAACAAGTACAACTGCACGTTCCCAGAAACTTTTACAATAAACGAAAGTTTGCCACCGGTTAATTTATACAGCACAGAGATGATAAATAAACTGTTGAGGTATTACGGTTATTTAAATAATAAAACGGAGCGGTCGTCCTTTAAACGTAATTATAACGGCGACAAGAACAATAGACTAACGCTGAGTGTAAACGATACTTTTGTTACGAAGCTTGAAAAGAAAACTCTCATGAATAAAACAGCGAGCAAAGAAGATGAGAAATTAAGCGTATACAGGAATAGGAAAATAAATCTTCGAGATTATTATAATGAAACTCGACTGCGATTGGGCAAGTCATTGAAAACAGACGAAAAATACGAGCGAGCGACTGACATCGATCGGTTGGATATTGGAGCGTTATCATACCGGCATTCAAATAAAACGGATCGAAAGGCTTCGGGGAAACGGTTAAACACGCCCGTGGCGAGCAAAGATGCTTTAATAGCTGAGAATCAATACGTACAGAATGGTACGGAGAAAAATGATACATACACGACTCCGAATAATAAATTGGAATACTCTTATGTCCGACCTACGAGTCGCTTGGCCCAATACCTTGGTACCGCTTCGGTTACGTTTTTAATAGTGTCGTCAATGGTATTGTGGCTCAGTGTACGATTGAGATACAAAAGGAGGTATGTGGAGGTCGACAGTGGAGACCAGATAGAGGTGTC